>JABASC010000613.1:0-35354 GCA_019776185.1 Plutomurus gul | reverse complement strand
GCTGGATGGGAAGGGCCATCCTGTAAGGATGGGCTGGATGGGAAGGCTGGTTTTTCGCCATCCGTTGGAGTGGATGGGAGTGGAAGGGGAGAAAAAAGTCCCATCTATGCCTAACATAACTTTGTAATTACAATACTCTTAGGAAAATGAAGAAATTAGCATATCATTATAGCTGCAGGCACATCTTTCCCTGTTTTCACTTCTTAACACTTCTTATCAATTGTAAACATCCTGTTGTAACTAACATACTCCAGTGCAGAAAGAACATTTAACTAGGCCATATTATGTACATATAAACAGATATTTTGCTTCCGGTAGCTTATTGTCTATAGACTTGTCTTCATCTTTCGACACTTTAAAATCCATTATAGCACTTAGCACGCTGACTACAATAACAAGAGTGGCGCGTTCGTAATTAAGCACATAAACTTTATCCGTCGCATCGTTACGATCGCTTTCTTGTGCTACATTTCTGTAGTAAAATTTGAAAGATTTATCCTGTCTCAGTTTTCTCTTAAGCAAACTGAAAATATACTATATTACTATTCAATTACTCCATAACTTGTTGTAAGAGAGGTAGTAAAAGACTGCAACAAATAACACATTGAATATTACTACACCTACTCAGTATCAAGTTCCCAAATTTATTAGAATGTATGATTGGCTGTACACTGTTACACTGCGACCCGATACATATGTATTTGTTCCCCACCTTAAACGTGCAAAAAATATTATGTTGCTTTATGAGATGTGAAAACACACTTGAAAGGATCATGGTTGAAAAATCTTTTGCAATAATTCTTGACTACTAAAAATACATTAATTGGTTCAAAAAATTTGAAATTAAAATATGACACACTGATCCCTTACAATTCCTTACTTTTCTAAATCTATTTTCACATGCCCACAGGGACCAATACAGGCAGAGATCTACCGTGCTAGAATTTTCGACATCTTACATTACGTTGTACGGTCGATGGTGTGCGTCGTCATAACTGGCGATAAATCATGGTGTAATGTACTCGTATGACTGCACTTTGCTAGTGTATAGTAGTTTTTCTTTGTCCTCGATTGACTTGTCGTGTGGCGCTCGCTATTTTCACACGGATGGCTACGTTTATAAGCGCAAAGAGGTGTATTATATATAGCCCTGTCGTCTTCATTATTACGACAACTATGTAGGGGCGTTTATATAGGTGGTGGCGTTTTGTGCATGATGATTGTGGGAAATGGGGTTTCATCAATCGCATAAAGTCAATAGTGAAAGGCTTCTTTGGAGAATGTAATGGGTGAAAGCCTAATAACTCCAAGAAGGTGTCTACTTAAGTATGTATAGGTGGGAAGTGAAGTGAGCAGAGGCTAAGCTTCTCTGGACAAGCTCTATAGTTATTGATCGCAGCGGCAAAGAGCGAGACTATTCTTGACTCTCTCTCCCCCATGTAGCATTAAGTTACGTACGGATATGGAATGCCGGAGTAATTTTAAAAGTTACACATGCATTACCCAAATGGAACCGTTGTACATAATATATAGAAAAGTTGTTGAGTTGCACTCTCAGGCAATATGTAGTACTTAGAACATGTATGCTCTTTCTGCTTCGCTTATTACTACTTGTGTAGAGAGCGCGTTCCTTCCTCTCTTCTTTCGCCGACAAGCCCGCAATGCTTTATATGTATGTATAAACGGACCAGTACGTTGCAGACTACATTAAACATTTTATTTGGTTGGATAAGCATTAAATTATTCCTTGTGTTGCTCTCAACTATTCTGAATTTCAGTCGAAATGGAAAAACCATAGAAAATGTGCTTCCTTACTTTGGTTTTCACTCAATATAATACTCCAATTCCTTCAATTAAGCAGATGCCTAAAGGGAATTTTAACTCTAGGTAAATGTTTTCCAATTCTAGAGTATAAAAACTAACATCAGAGAACTGTACTTCTACGGTATGGGATATTGTATTGTAATGGTTGTAATAATGATACGTAGGGAGTACACAGGTAATCTAATATAATTTATATACAGAGGTATATATTTATTATATTACTGATGCTGTAGTGTAGTTCGGAAGACTTGGCTGAATACAAGTGTAACTCCTTAATGAGGACGTGACAGAAACTTTGGTACGCACTACTATAAATATATACGGCTGTCAGATAGACTCCACTAATGTTTTATTTATGGGGAAAATCCCTCTGGAAAGTTACGTTGAGAGCCGCTTCTCTTGCTCTCGCTCTCTTTCTCCATTTCTCCATTTCTGTATCCTATCGATGGAGTATCTAAACTGTGCATCCGGGTCCATGTCTGCCTTTAGAAGCGTACAAGTGAGGCTTATCAACTTAGTCAAAGCACACATATTATTCCAATGTTTACTGCAGCTGCCTCTCTCACTCGTCTAACAATAGTATTTGTTTTAGTTTATGGTTTTGTGGGAACTGGAGCACAATGTTCGTTATGTTGTCTTGTCTCCTAATTCTCATGTACAATATTATGCTGATATGAAATTAAAGCATCCGAGTGTGACCGTGATGGAGGCTCTTTGGCTCACGAAATGTCTACAGTTGACGTGTACACAATGTGACCCACCCACAGTATGAACGACATACCGTACACGGATGGCGGAGTCGCTCCTTTATGGTTTTGTGTAATTCCTGAACAAGGTTTTGCTAGTGACCATAATGCATCCGTTTTCAAAATAGATTAGGTATGCATGTACGTAGAAATGCATGTATACTAACGTTTTACTATTTGTACATATTTATGTTATCTGTTGTGTTTACCGGGCAGGACAGACCAGCAGCACACGATGGTTTATCAAAGTGGAATATACCGCTATGTAGTATTTCTATTATTAAGCAAATATTTTTTCTCCATAGTGTGAATTTTTTATTATTTGCAGCAAGCGATTCAATCCAGAAATTTGCATTGAAAATTATTGACATTGTCAAGGATAAAGATGAAAAGTTAAGGATGGTTAAGAAGGAGCAACTACTTCAAAAAATCTATCAAGTGCTCACAACTGTCGTAAGTTTTGCAAACTTTGAGACTGGAAACTTTAATAGGAAGTTTACGGAGCCAATGGAGAAGAAATACACGGATGCTTATGCAATTCTCGCTCCTACACTTAAAGAACTCATGGCTGCCAGTATAAAGCTAATGGATTCCTCCAGTACCATAGCTCTCAAAAGTGATATTATGGGTAAGCTCTGACTATATACAGCTAGCTATGGTAGTCTCAATGCAGTTTAAAAGTTACATGTTTTTACATGAAGTAATGAGGCAGAATCTGTCTCTTTGTAAATACACATTCGTGCAATTTAAGTCTCAAATATTTGTTCAGCAGATTTTCTTCGAGCGTTGTGTCGCAGAAACGCTTTTATTGCAGATTCCGTCAAAATTAGACTTAATGGAGTGCCTGTCATATTGGATCTAATATGTTGCCTAAAACGAAAAATGAAGGAAAAATTTGAAGATGAGGTTGAGGGTGTCAGTAATACAACGGTAAGGGGAGGTCATATTCAAAACAATATTTGGTAAACTTTGAAAATAGAATAACAATTAGCCATCTTGATCATACTTAAATATAACAAAGTTATGCTCAGTAAGTTACGAAAACTTAGCAAACTGTCAACTGTATAATGATACAGTGGGAGAATGTGAATTTGCTGAAATCATGAAAAACTAAAAGGAGTCACGTATTATATGTACATATAAATGTGCAATAATGTACTACATAATATATCAATGTATTATATGCCTAAGCAGTATCTTTTGTACATATGTGAGCGTTAGCAATGAGTTAGTTTTATTAAAAGCCCATGCTGAATGTGATTAAAAATCATTGATTCTAATATTGCTTTACAGTTATTCCGGAGAAAAATTATGGCTGTTTTAGTACGCGCTCTGAGGACATATTCGGAAATAGCCAAGAATTCAACTGAAGAGTTTAATAAAATTAGCATGATACCGGAATATACATTGAGAAGTGATATCGTATTCTTTGTGCGTAAAGTGATGACTACATCCGATATTGAGTTATTCAGGCTAGTACATATGATTAATGTTATTGCTTTACTTGTGTCATAAATTAGGTCTATTTATCAGATTACCTAAACTACCCAATTACAGAGTCTGCATCCAATGCATGCTGTTACTCATCGAAACACCAACGTTTTCCACCAATCGCCAAATGCTGGAGGTTGTTCAGGACAGCCTAAGAGTGACTCTGTTTTTATGCTCAAACAAAAATTTCAATCCTGAATTGCTTGTCGTATTTGTGATAGCTGCCTATTCGAACTTGTAAGCTACAATTTAAAATGTTGCAATTAAAAATTGCAAAATTTGGGGTTTCATGAATTGTACTCTTTTATTTAGCAAAAATGGGTGTCATGAAGCTTTGTCAACTGATATGGCAGTCAAAATTCAGCAACAGATAATAAGCGTGTACTCGACAGCTTCACGATACGCCGACAGCATTCATCTATTCTGTTATGCAAAGTTACTAACATTATGCTCAGAGGAGGATATGCAACAATCGATGTTTACTTTGCTTACAGATTGCAGAAATGTTCTAATTGCGAAGTCATGCACAGAATCTGGCATGGTTACAATGAAGACAATTCTGATCATAGTAGACGTTCTAATGAAATGGAATAGGTGAAAATGATTTTTGTACAGTTCAATGGATTAAAGATTGGGAATTTGGATACGAATATTTTATTTCCATAGGTATGCATGTGCACCAACAACCTCTGCCGTATGCTGCGCGTCCAATGTAGATTCAGTCATAGAAACAAAAGTTTTGCAAATCTTGAACCACGTAGATGTATTTCCCTATCTTGTGGTAAGTGCTAATAGAAAATTACCTTTTTGTTTTATACAACCATTAATTATGTGAGAATTATTTAAGACTCTTTCAGAAAAGGAAACTACCGAAGATGCTCTAAACGGTGAAATGAGCTTGAGGATATTTTCTCATTTGTTAAATATTCCAGATTTTATCAATTTCTTGCAGCAGAATCTCAATTTGCGTGGATCAGATTTGAAAGACAGTCAACTTGCATTTGACCTAGCCACTATTATCATTTCTCGTCTGAATGAGGTAAATTTAGTGTACTCGTTCACGTTACAATCAGTTCATGTACTTCATTTAAAAATGCATTTTAAATACAGTGCTAGCATAAAAAATGACGCACCCATATTACTTATCTTTGTTTGAAGGAGACAATTTCACGGCAAAGTTATATCCAATGGGGACTGGAATCCGTTCTTCCGAAAATGATATACTGCGGGCTGACTCTAACTATTTCGCCCGTGAAATTTATTTGTGCTTTGCTACAACACAATTTACTGTGTCCTTTTGTTAAGGTGAGTACCACCGATTACAAAGAGTTATTGTACACTTATGGATAATATTCAACTAGGTTTCCCATGTGATGAAAGATATTCAGAATTTTCTTGCTAAAATAATAGAAGAAGGAAGGAAACCTAAATTATGTTCAATTTGAAATTCATAGTGTTCAATCAAGCTTCCATAATCAACTTTAGATTTTGTAAATGAGCTAAAATTCATTCAAGTGCAACTTGATAGGATAAAGACAGAAAACTGTAGCCAAATTCTTTCGTAATCTGAACATACACATACTCAAAGCCAACCACATAGTAAGTAGAATGTATTCACTCACTGTGAAATTGTCTTATTTATATACAAAAAGCATGCATTTTAAGGGTGCAGCACGTCGGCTATGCTTTAAATATGTCATATATGTAATTAATGAGAGCCCAGCATGCTTAATTAGAAATCTTGTACTTCAATCCTTCAGCAATGTAATAATGTTGAGATTATATATTAAAGTAAAAAATTTAGTTAAACTATACAAAGTCACATCCATTTGATGAGACGAGACAATTGTTTTTCATCTTTTCAATTTGTTACAGATTGCGGAAGTGGAGGCCAACGATGCGGACAAATTGAGAGACAATCTTTCAAATATCTATTTTTATATTCAAAATATTATCCAAAAGGTATATGTAGTATGGAAGCAACGGTGTCACTACCTAGTAATTTTTCATATTCATGACTCATAGAACTGTGCAATCAATTTTGTTGTGAACAGTACATTCTGATGTGTGTGTGTTTGAGACATTTCGTATAATGCTGTTACGACCACGTCTAAATCCAACTCCTATAAACTCATTGCCTATTGTTTAACTTGCTGCATGTTTGTTTTGTGTGATGTTCATGCCAATTGCTTTCACAGCATGTATTTGGTTAACAAAATCTTCTTACATCTGGAAAATTCTGTGCGCAAATATTTTGTTTGTTAATTAGTTTCTCTATGCCTACTACTTATTTTGCAATGGTATCAGAACCTTAGTACATATTTATTGGAAAATTTGCCGATATCCCGTGGTACTCAATTGTAACCCTAAGAATAGTTTGCTGAACCTTAAAGTGGAGTTAAGGTGATTTGACGTGTTTGTATTTAGCATGTCTTCTCTTTCTCTCACAAGCTTTTTCCATACGTGTTCTTCTCCCAATTCCATCCATCAGTTTAGTTTATCTTTAGTTTCATCCTTTACTTTTTCCCTGACTCCTTTTTCCAGCTTTCTATTAGCGAATTCACATTTTTTCCAAAATTTTCTACAAAGGAAGCACTGATTTACTTTTTCCCCACATGGAGGAGACTAGGAAGAAATCTTTTAAGGCCTTATGCGTACAATAAGCGTCTTGTAAACAGTGATTCCCAAATAATTTTCGTTTACTGTTAGAATTTAGATATATCTACAGTCTTATTAGTATATGTATGTATATTACTCATAAAGATCGATGATATCAGCTTCAAGTCAATTCAACTAACTAACTTTTCGGGTAACTTACACAATAGTAAATTCTAATTTATGTGAATTGTTCCAAATAGCTATGCTATTTTGTCTACTTGGGTTACATTACGGAGTAACAGAGTCAGTAATTTAAATACAGTAGGCACCTTTCACTTATGTACATACAGATTTTATTAATAGGAATACTGCAAACTTTCACCTTAATTCTTACGTTTGTGTCTACATCTATGGAATAATTCAGAATAGAAAACCTATTGAAACCTGTAAATGGGAAGATAAAAATTAATCGTCTTATATTATATCTGATTTAGTCTTTGGGGCCGGAAATGGAGGAGCCGCTATGGGAGACAGCGCATCAATTAATTCGGTATGTCGGGGAGAAAGCATCGAAGGGGAACTCTGTTGATAAAGATTGCAGCCGAACGGGATGGAATTTGTTCTTCTATGATTTAATCGTTGAAAATGGTTGGGTTCGATTAACTCTCACTCTGAAGTTTATCCATGTCGACCCTAATGATCTCAGTGAATGGCCTGAAAATTACCTACGATTTATCAAGCAATGGTTAACCAGCTTCTACGATGTAAGTGTATCGATTTTGTGTCTGCTCTCAAACCCAAACTTTCAATTAGTATTGCAATGTATTTTTGGACTTTTCTTTGAAGTATAATTTCTAAAGTTAATTTTTCAACTCTTCATTTTAAAGAGTGGCGACAAGTGAAAGAGATATTTGGAAATGATAACGTTACTTGAAAAGCTCCTTTTGAGAATTGCTACATTGTAGTACTTTTAGTTACTTTTAGGGGAAATTGAAGTCGTATCGTATCTGTTTCGGGAGATAAATCTGCCTTGTACATTACTTTCACCCATATTAGTGTGACTGTCCTATCTTAGCTGAAAGTTCACCTACGCTGCTCAGTTCCTACATAGACTAGGGCTGTTTCAATGGTACTTTTACAATGCCATGACAGGGCAACCGAAAGGCAAGTCAAAAGTAAGCCTTTGCGGAGCTGCAGATCCGGAGCCAAACTAGAGCTTTACCCTCTGGGCCAACTAAAATCAATAGAAGTGTTTCCTTGCCTCCGACTAGACTTTCTCCCGTACCCAATCTTTCTCTCTTTCTTCTCTCCTGTGACTTTGATTCCAATTCGGCTGCTTTTCAGTCGGATGTGGTTTGCCTTGGTCGTATAGCCTCACGTACTCATGTAATGTTAGTTTGGTTTGCCTTGCTTTGACATACCACTCTGCATTATTACTCAATATATGTTCACGTTACTTCATATGTACTTACGTTCAACGTTGGTGCAACTCTTTACTTATAGTATGCCCTTACTACTAGCACATAACAATTTACCACAGATTTCTTCACCATTTGACTTACTTTCCCCAGCGTACTCCATTTCGGAATATTATTTGCCAACCCAACAATACAGCTGTACAATTTATTTGGCTTCTATTTGAGTTTCGCTTGCAACTACAAAGTGGTTCTACGCTGGCTGTATACCACGGACTACGGACACTCTGCAGCTTTCCTTATTATTATTGTACGAGATCACCGGCTTACGGTCATGGCCCTTGACAACAAATCCTTTTGATTTCAAATGAATCCATTCTGTGATTGACAGGTCGATGGGTGAAGTACCGACACCAGAAGCAAGCAACACTAATATGTATCCCAAGTGTATTTCTACGTACTGTGTGTGTGTGGGTGTGTGCAAGCACTTACCTGAATTGCAATTGAACTCTTAAGAGACTCGAAATACAAATATTCTATATAATATGACCGACCACACAACGTTTACAACAATATTTATAAAATATATATCTTTATGATACGAATACGAGTATGTATGATGAAAGTAGCAATGTGCGTATCCCCTTTTCTATTTTTCATGCCACTGTTAAAAGTTTATTTTGCTAGCTAACAAGTAAGTCCCATGTATGCACTTATAAATTCTCTGACGCTTTCGCTTGATTCATGTTTAAGGGAGCTAGTAACTTTGCTGAAAGGGATAAAGTCGTTCTAATCTGGTTTTGAAGAAACTTAACATCGTGCCATGTTGACGTGAGTAAGAAATTTCTTGACTAGTCAGTCACTCGTAAGCCAAGTACGTTTTTATTCTGCAGAAACGCCAGGATTACTTGTGACATGCACTCTTTCGATTTCGAACATTAAAAATGAAAAACAATTAAACTGGCTTAATAGTGCTGGCTTACAGAGAGGGCTTATTTTTACACTTCGATTTAAAAGGTGCAGTTTAGAAGCAAATTAGCTAGTGTTATATGTATATCTGTCTTTCTATTTGGTTCCTTGGAGTTGTGGAAGCACAACTTTATTGGCTGTGTTAGATCATAAACTTGTTATCCTGATCCTTTGTTGCTTTTCAGGCTTTTGTTGATGAGGAAAGTTTGTGCTGTTCTTCCCTAGTAGTTTGTTGGGGGAATTCCGTGCTTAGTCACCTAGCTAATGTTTACTAAGACTACAAGTTTTAATGATCTTATTTCAATGAGAAAGAGAAAATTGCAAATTCCTTGGGATGTAATCTCTTTTACTTACAATTTAAGCAACTTGGTTAATCTTTAGAATTCTGTGTTTTAATAGTTTAGTCTTACGCAGAAGACTTCATTCAATGCGTTGTAAGTATGAATAATTGTTTAAAAATGAATGGATTCGTCAATGGAGACTTAATTATCTTTTCAGATGTCCAAAGACACTACAGTACAACGTATCGTGTTTGACGGATACTCAGAAGATTTTTCGCTCATAAACTTTTTGCAGGAAATATTTACGATGTTCCGCCCTTTTGAAAATGTAAAGGATTTGCCAACAAAGAAATGCAGAAGTGAAGAAAGTGACGACTCATATTGGAAGAAAGCGTACTTGGGACATCATATTTTTATTTATTGCGTCCTTATATTGAAAAACTGCTTTGACAAGTACTTTCAGGTAGCTCCCAATGAGCGAAAATTCTTAATGGCCTTGCAACGAAGTGAAAATGTTGTCGTCGAGTATATTCGAAATGTGGATGTTACAACGCAAGTTTACAAAAGAATTGCCAAATGATTAATCGATCTCGGTCTAGCTATCTAGTGATATATACAATATACTTATATATGTGTGTGTGTTCAAACGTATTTACCTTTGTGTACAAGTATTTTATTTGTAAAAATTCCTATTTACAATTGGGTGTTTACGTCGGATGCGAGTGTACGTGTAAGAATTCATCAAGTTGTAAAATGTTTCTATAATTACAAATATTTACTAAATATTACTATTTTGGCAATGCCATTATTATTAAACTGTAAATTATAGTTTAACTAAAGTTATAAATTTATATTCAGCGAATTTAATAAATTATTTTTATACTTACATACTTATATTTGGCTTTTGCATACTGAATTTCCTACTGATTCGATTACTAAATTGTTCATAGGTACATATTTACCATGTTCACAAAATGGGTTACAGAATGCATAGAACCCTCAATGACTTAAGAGTAACAGTAAACGAATAATAAACCAGTTTCCTTGTATCCTTAGATGATTGGAAAGTACTTCGTGCTTTACTGCTGAATAAGTTAAAATCTCAAACACACCAAAAGTGAAAAGGTTCTGGAGGAAACTTTGCTCTTCTTTCTGCATTTAGAATTATGTTCCTAGACACATGCCACATCATGCTAACTATATAAGTACAGTTTTTCAGTAAATGTAATTATTGCAACATAGTATTATGTTATGTAATCCATACTTTATAAGGTAAATTGTTTTTTGCAAAAGATAAATTTCGCATTGTTTGATACTCCCCTTGGTAATACTGGTTTTGTTAAAACTTCTGTGGTACAACATACTATGAGAAAAATGAGCAATATTTAATCTAAAAAAGGGTCTTAGGTTCTGCAAAGAAGAAGAAAGTAAGTAACTGAAGTTTTGTCGTCTTGTTACGTGGTTCTTTTTGCAAGAATAATATTGTATGGCAACTGCGGAGAAAATAAAGTGCGGATGCACAATTAGCAGACACTACGACGCGAGTTTCATAAGGCGCAGCTAACTTCACGAAGCGTAGCTCCAATGTAACGGAAATATGAGCTTGTACATCACACAAGGATCACACAGGTAGGGAAAGGCGGGAAGTCCAGGAAATCCCTAAGTCGGGGATTGTACATTGTACTGCTGGGCCAGACCTCATAAAAACTTTTAACATTGACAATATACGTATAATTATCAGCGCTAAATCCACGTAACCTCACGAAACACTAATAGACTTGACAAACAGCTGAGAAAGGAGGGGAGGAAGGAAAATATTTCATATAATATTCCCAGTTAGTCAAGTATGAATTGCTCGGAAAACTTTTTTCATTTCATTTTTTTCCTTTGCCAACTGTCTACGATGAGACCGACGAAAACCATCCAGTTCTCGGCTCACTACTAAAAATCCACTTCACATAACCTGAATAGCATTAGTCATGCCGTCCTAAAATGTCTTTTTTGCTCTCTCCACTCGGTGCTCTACCGAGTGGAGAGCAGACGTCTGGAGAAAGTAGCAGCCCCTTTCTTCGTCTTTTCTCTACAGAGATTAGATCAGAATGAAACTCAAACAAAAACTAAACTTTTCATTTCACCCTTTAAGTTTAGTGGTTCAATTTTCTGTCTACGGGGTAAGACGGATACATACGTAATGGCCCACCTATCTCTTCTCTATTGTTATTAGTCGTAGTTCGACCTCAAATGGCCTCCATGCATACATTCGTATGTATTTATTCTTCTTTATGGAAACTTTTACGGCCCTCTTTCCCTAATGCTCCACTTTAGTTCAACTTACGACTGCTAACAGTTCCGGGTATCTCAATACTGTCACATGTACTGTTGTAATGGATGTTGTCTATCTAGTGGATAATACAGGACGACAAAAGAAAATTCACTTTCTCCATGGAATTCACCTTATCTATTTTTGGTTGCGGAACAAGAGCAAGCAAGCAAGGGATTCATGCAAATGAATAGATACTAAAATGAGGGCTGAGCGTGCCCTCGACGTTGACAAAGTTACACAATGAAGTCCATCAATATTCAAATTTTTGTTATGAAATACATACCAATAGGTTTTGTACTTGATATATTCATGTGTATGTATTTGTTGTCTGTTATTAATGAGCACTCTGCAACAAGGCAGACATCAGTAAAAATCAAAGATACAATTTCTTGGGATTTCATTTCGGATCCATTAAGTATACCTTTATAGTAGTATTATTGTATGTATTACTTCGTAATATAGGTGCATGTATATAAACAGAATTATTATCCAGTTTTCAGAGTTGCCATTTTCAAAGCTCTCTCACTCCCAGAGAAAATAAGCAAGCGATTACTTCTACTAGACAAGAATGATAATCACTACCCTATATCTAACCACTTATTTTTCTTGCAGTCGCTTTTTCGATGAGGATTTTCTGTTGCAAAGATTTGATAAGTTCCACCATTTTTCCTTCTTTCAATAGGTGGGAGATCGTTCACATCTCCGAACTTTGAATCAGAAATATTAATCCCCCACCTTCTCTTTTGCGATTCCCGGACAATTCAACCCCTACGACAACTCAACCCCTACGACAACTCAACCCCTACGACAACTCAACCCCTACGACAACTTAACCCCTACGACAACTCAACCCCTACGACAATTCAATCCTATGACAATTCAACCACTACGACAATTCAACCACTACTACAACTCAACCACTACTACAACCCAACCCCTGCGGCAACTCAACCCCTGCGACAACTCAACCATAGAAAAAAACTTATCCCCAATATTTATTATACTAATTATGTAAACAACCCAGTCGTGTAATACAGGTTATGAATATACACGTCAACATTTCCCAGAGGAGGGATGTGATCGTGATGAAGATACAGGCTTTCCATCCGTTCTTCTTTTTTTACTTATTGTGAGTTGACATATCGCACCCCTATCTATCCATTTTCGAATTTTTGACGGAGATATTTTCGTTCTTGTAGTTGTCTATCCTTGGCTGGGCGCATATCTTCACAAATTTGAAAATTCGTCAAACTACAATAAGTAAAAAAGGAAGAACTGTTATCACTGTAACCGAGTTTTTACTGGGGTCGATTTGTCGCAAGGGTTGAATTGTTGTAGGGGTTGAGTTGTCGTAGGATTAAATTTTCATAGGGTTGAGTTGTCGTAGGGTTGAGTTGTCATAGGGTTGAGTTGTCGCAAAGGTTGAATTTTCCCAATACCCTCTTTCGCCCATTTCGCTTCTCAAATAGTGAGATCGCGTCATCACGTTGATCTCAAATGCTTAGGTAAGTCAAAGCGGAGAAAAGCAATATCATCATTCTTTTACAAATTCATTCAGTCGGTTATACAGAAAACAGCAAAAACAATTCCATCCAGTAAAGAGAGCCACGCGAGGTGCAGGTATTCCTTAGTGATGATACCGATTCGGTTACCCAACAGTGAACCGAACCAAACCGAAATTTTCGGTTCGGCTGCTGGCTAACATAGGAGAGAATCTTCGGTTACGTTATGCGTAAAAGATTTTATGCATTAAATTTACACTAGACATTAGAATTGCCACCCCGAAGATAATAGGCCCAGTATATTTGACGCGTAAAGCATTAGGATTCCTCGGTGGTTGGATTGAGTTTTTTCTTTTTCATAAATTTGTTAGTTATCAAATGATGCAAAATGGGGTACATTGTAGGGGCAAAAGAGGGACTCTATTGCCAAATAATTTGAGAATTCACTTTCTTTTAGACATTCAAGCCATTAAGTGGGCCAATTTACATATATGAAAGGTCGTTTTTAGTAAGAAATTAACCACAACTAGTGATTCAATTCTTTAAATTTAAAATTGCCAATTTAAAAATGAAAATCGACCACTTTATTAAGTAGGGCAGGATAGCAGTAGGGACCCTCTCCTGCTGCCCGGACTGTAACCAGCCAGCCAACCAGCTTCGGGTGACTAAAAGAGTAGGAAAGCCTAGAAAGCCCAAATGTTTTGCAGAGCTAACGCAGTCTTGTCGCCTCCATCAAAAGCTTATTTCCGTCAACTCGCCGGAAGGATTTGCTCATGAAAAGAGTGACGTGGAAGATAATCTGCATAGGCCTTAAAAGCCTACAGTACAAATCCACAAAATCCTGTTGCGCTCGTCAAGAATTCTGAAGCGTCCTCCTGCAGTCCACGAGGTGGCTGCGTAAATACAAAGCAATGACGGATTTTTAAAATCATGAGGTCCCATAATACACTTTATTGATTTCTATGGTCTGACAAAGAATCTTTATCAAAGATGTATTCACTTCGGATGAGAACGAAATCTGTGCTGCATCTGTAGAAGGCGGACACTTCATCTGCAACGAAACAGGCTTATGCTTAAATTCTGTGGCCCCATGTCACTACTAAGTATATTATTTTCTTATCGTATCTCGCATTAGGTTGCTTTGTCTTAATAATTTCATGTGTGCTTAATCTACTGAAAGCAACTTCAGAATTGCAAAAGTTAAATAACAGAGAATGAGTTTTTAAGTGTCTAAATGTTCTCTTTCATATTATTTAGCCAACTTTACATACATGACTCTTGAGGTCACATTGCAATAAAGTTTTCCGAACCACTTAACAGGGACTACTGAGATTGCTTTTTTATTAAATGAAACTTATATATCTTCAACAATAAGTTCACATCCGCTCTTTCTGCTTTTATTTGCAAAGTCAATTGAATTGCTACTTCCAATTTTCCACAGGCTACTCTGCTTTTTCAGTTTTTGCAATAACGGTGAAGAGGAAAGCTATTTATTACGTAAACGATTATTATGTAGGTTCATTGATTTATAACTCTCATCGCAGTATTTATTTGTGCTTTTAATACTACATAAAAGTAAGTGAATGCGTAGATAAAAATTATTGGTATAATGCGCTGATTCCACTGCATTAAATAACTGTGCTTGATCTTCATGGAAAATCTGGGTGTAATTATTTTGATGGACTAGTTCTACTCTCTTTGTAACCGCACAATTGACTTTCATTACAAAAAGTCTTTCCCTCTTTCATCTTCTTAATTGCCGACAAAATCAATTTGGTTTCCTCGAATCATTATTGTGGCAGCTGAACAACGAAGATGCTCTCTTTCCATCTTCGCCCTCGCCTTACAAATATTTTCTGTAGCAAACGTAAGCCAGTCTATTAATAGTAATAGTAGAATGTGGCGTCGTGGAGAAGGAAGAAGCATCGCGATGGATATAATGTATTATGTTATTTGGTAGAGTAGGGAGGTGAGGAAAGGATTTAGCCGTAAAGGAAATCTTCTTTCAACTTTCTGCCACATAAACACGAGCTATACCTACTGCTTACTTATCTATAAATACGTAATAAGCAGGTTCCTGTATAGTGTAGCCACCTAAATAACGTGCACGACTTTTTCATTCCTTTGAAGGAAAGCGAGAGAAAGGAAGAAATTTGAAACGAGCGACTCATAAAAATAGAGAAAAGAAATATCTCGTGATTGTAGAAGAAGAAGATGAAGCATCCATTAAGATAGAGTCTAGGTCCGCTCCGACACATTCAAATGGAAGCGTCCACGAACGTCTCTATATTGCTGTGTACCCTTCGCGTTACATGAAAGATTGTCGTGACCTGTCTCTGTGCTAGGAGGTAAAGAAAAGTGGAGGACAAACTTGAAGTTGTAAGCTGAAAGGGAGAATAGACACTAGACGCTGGCAGTAAAAAAACGTTTCTGACGTTCCTTTTCAATTCAACTTAAAGAAATAGCGAGACGGAAAATTCCGACGGAGAATAAAAATAATAAGAAGCGGGTGAGCATGAAGGTCTACTGAGGTAGTCGGTCGACAGTCTAACGACTTGGGTATTGACTAGTACGAGCAGTAGTAGGTCGCTGCTTTCTCTTACAGTAGACGAATAGAGACACACGGTGCAGCAGTCACAAAGTATAAATACTACAAAGGCATGCACGGAGTATATTGAACTTTTGATATAATCCTTCATGTCTATTTGATGTCATCCACTAGATCTCGGGGGAACATGCACTTATACATACACATTCAGTATAGTAGATGAAGGGGAGGCAGAGATGGAGACCGAGAGATAGAGAGAAGCAACTGAAGCCTAAAATCTAGCAGTTCATGCAGCAAAGGACGGCCTATTTACTACGACGTGTGCACAAGTAATATCTTCTATCGGCTGTACATGTGTTTCAGTGAGGGATGGCAACTAGGAGACCAATGCTACAGTTGCCTCTGCTGCTTCTCTGTCGCCCGTCTTCTTAAAAGCAATGGAAGTAAGTACTTTTCCCCCATGACTTGTCCCGATTTGACTGCCACGACGATCCCAAGACCATAAGATAAGTCACATCCCAAAACCACAATGAACAAGACAGTAAGTCTTACAATAGTGTACCATGAGGATGCATAATAAATATATGTATGTATGTGAATTATACTCCCTACACGTACACACAATAAAAACTGTTTACAGTGACAGCCAGTGGACTCTTATTACATACTTATTGAATTGAGACTCACACAGGTACTCGTTTTCGAATTGTATGTAGCCTGTTTCCTGTATTCTGATGCATTTGTCACTAAAATTTTTATTTTTGATACTTTCCCTGCTCCTTATTCGCAGGACAGAACACTCAAGATAGGAATAGGACTCAGGTGTGCAGGTATTTAATCTTGATCTATTTCCGTTGTTGCTTCTAACTGTAAATCACACGAATATAGCTCAAAAAGTGCTCACTTGCTTATAAATTATATGCAGACAAAAGCTGGAGGCACATTTCTTGCGAATGTAATGTTGACAGGTAGTAGCTCCCAAATATTCTCTTTCAATGTTCATGAAAAGACAAACGAGCATAAAAAAGATTGTCTACGTAAATAATACATCCAGTGCATTTGTATATAAGTTAAGTAGGTAGCGTTCGTTTGATGGGAAAAGTTGAGAAAGGAGCACTGCACACATAATGGACGACCACATACCGGCAGTGTTTTAAAAGAAGCTTTTGAGTGCACATCTTTCAACTTTCACTTTGCGTACCTTTCTATCTCGTTTCCATGTTGTCGTGTCGTGCGTGTTATACTTATAAATGCCTTTACGTACATATGGAATGAGGTGTACGTACATTTCATGTGGACGTGGTCTACGGTCGTTAGAGACGTCATTGAGCCCAAGTAGTTTTCTTCAGGTTCTGTTTCGTTTGAATCGTCCGTCTTCAAATAAATTGACTGGAGTAATATACCTAAGTGCTTTTTTAGCGAAAAAAAGTTTAAGTAAAGAAAGTAGGCTCTATGATTTGTTTTGTGTATTTTTTCGTTAGAACCGTGACGATTGCGTTTCTGAACTAAAATAACTCTAAGAATGGCTTATAATGGTTTACTCTACGCAAACAAATGGAGCAACTGTAAACGTAAAGCGGATGTAGTGGTTATAAACAGTGGCGATGTTTATGTATGCCTTGGAGTCTTCGTTCGAATAAGAATATTTTGCAAGTATTAATACGTGATCTGAATTAAAATATCAATAAAATTCGGATGGTGGGAAAACCACTGCAATATACCTGATCGTAAGATTCCACATTTTTATTTTCATGTTTTTCGCTACTACAGCAGTATATGTGTAGTATATACATACACTTTGAGAATGAATGATTTCAGTTTATATTCATATATCGTGTTCACTTTTTCAGTAAGAAAGGTGTGAAATAGTTGAGAATTAGGAGAATAGGTGAGAACGAGTTTTGCCTCCCTAATGTGGGCAAAAAGTGCCAATTAAAGCGAATAAAGGAACATGAAACATAGAGTCGACCAACAACCATGCTTGTGCTCTGCAGTCGAGAACAGCTTTTCCAATCGAAAAACATCCTTCAACATCAACTTCAAACGTCAAATGCTTGCATTGTGTACATATCAGGCTAATGTTGTCAGTTTTTTGTGCTCAAAGGGAATGTGGACACGCTCTCAGTTCTGTACACACTTTCAAACCACCTCGCTCTGTAGTAGTAGAGATTGAGGTAAAACTGATGAAAGGAGACCAAGTTTTCAGTTGTGCACAAAAGTGAGCTCAAGCCTTCGCTTCTCATATTATCACAGAATTGGATCCACATGAATTTTCTGACTCTGTAATCTTTAGATTGGGGAAGCAGAGAGGTTAATACATATATAATGCTGCACACAGTAAATGTATTTATATTCCCGATTGATGTACTAGTTGGTAGTTTGCTGAATGAAAACGAAGCGTGGGCATAATATCGGTACCACATGCAGCTCAAAGCTCAAATCAACTTATCGCACCATTCTTGCAGCTGAAAATTTAATTCGGTTGAAACCGCTTTCCTGTTTCGAGCGTGAATATATCTATTGAAAGTTCACAATTTGCTTGCAGGCTTTTCGACCAACTCCTGTCCACGGTGAAATTGAATTCAGATCGTTGAATTCAGTGGTGTTGGTGGGAAATGTCTTTTATCGATTTCCTTTTCTATTCTTGTCTGCCTTCTGCCGGATTACTCTCCTCCTGTTTCAATTATTTACATAAAAAGACCATTCCAGATATTAAACATTAAATTGAATATCAGGAATGATGTTAGAGACTATTGACTACCTACCTTTAATAGCCAGTATATAGTAGTAGAAAAGCCAATAGAGATCGTGTCTTTCTTCCTAGCAACATAGATTTAATTTTCTCCCTAGTCAAATAGAAGGAAATTCTATTATTAGTATGTGACTAATGGAGAGATTGAGTTGCATTAATAAAAGAATGCTGTGATCGTGAAACAGTGATGCAGAACCAAAAATGTACAAAAATTAGATCAGTAACCTGATTGCATACGAAGTAGCCTTGCAGGATTGTAGGACTCATTGGCAGCATATCGTAGGTGGCAAAATAAAGAAAGATTAAAAATGGAGTTGAAGATGGACTATTTGGACAGTATTACAAAAAAAATATTTCGTCCAATTTTGTAGTATGTACACCGATGAGAGGCAGAAATCATTTTCATTTCAGATTGTAGGAGACAATTTCAAGGAACTTTTGTTTATTTTATAATTTTATACCAAAATCAGGTCAAAAACGTAGCTTAACTTTAGTACCTAAAATATAACTGAAATATCGAAAAAAGCGTGTATAATCATCAGGTCAAAAAATCTACGTTTACATAGTTAATTATACAAAAAAAACAAAGCAATATTGATTTTTGCCATCGCGTTCCCATTTGCATTTTGCTAGCGAGTACAAATGCAGAAAATCTGTTGGCAACTCATACGGCGACCGTTGTTGCCAATTTGCCCGGCCACCGACCTTGCATTACCGAGAAAATTTTTTGTGGCCCACTTCCTCATTTTTTAGGCTAAATGTAACGAATCGTCCATTTCTTTGGTGTACTGCCTTCAAGACGGCTTGGCTCATGCACACATGTGAATTACGGAATGAGATAATCTCGTAGAATATTGCAGAAGTATCTCCAAATCCTACCAATTTATTCAGCCGATTCAGCACTCCCTGTTCAGCAATACATTATCCAGGCAGCTCATGCTACGGAAGGGAAACCTATCCACAGTATAATGGGAAATTCTAAAATGACTTTTAACTGGTAAAATGGATGTCTCATAGAAAGAACTCAAGTGACAAACTACTATTGGAAAGATAGTTCAACGTTGGTCTCTCCTCAGCTTCTGAATCCATTAAAAAGATTCAAGTTTCCAAAGTTTCTGGGCAAAAAATATCATTAAAGTAGTCATGTCATTTATATACATTCCACTAATTTCAAAATTCTTCTATTACCCACAATGCCTTCTCATTCTGCATTTTATTACTATATGCTAAACTATGTTATACTTCATATTTCATCATTTCATCCTGATGCAACTCTACATAATACAGCGATCAATGTTCCAAATTGCATTTTTCTAGCTTCTTGTCTACTAGATGAATTTAGTTGCAGAGTTATGGATGCATACCTACGATTGCGATGAATGATGAGCACTTCAAAATCACAGGTGTAAGTGTAATAGACTGAAACATTATGAGTTAAAAAATATTTCTACAAATAACCCATTTCTTCTTTATTCCGGAATTGAATTGAAATTTTGTCTGCTGAAGGTATGGTTAATGGTAGGAAATGTTATTTCAAAATCATTGTTGCAGTTACAAACTACTAGAAGGCAAATTATATCTTGGAGGTTGTAGGTATTATTTTTATCGATTTAATACTTACGTACTGTTAGTTTGAAAAAGAAGTGTATGACAAAGTTTTCGCGCCATCAGGTAGAGCATGAGTCAATAACAAAGTAATCTTTAATCTTTCTGGCAAAATTAATGCTTCCCTTCACTCGACATGAAAGCTCACGACGATTGTCAATTAGTTCCACACCATTTCTATATTATTATGCTGCACACATGAAAAAGTGTAATTAACCCATGGAGCATTTCAAGTGGAAAATTAAACAAGATAATATAGTAATTGTGGGCTACATTCAAACCAAGCTCACATTCCACTCGGATATAATGAAAGTATTTCACTAGACCGCAACCCAGTTTATAGGGTGCACAGTGTTGAATTTATTCAGTATCCTTCATAATATATTATCGTTGAAACACTTTCTGGAGATACATTTGTGAAGTGTAGCAGGACAATAAAATGTGGCTCTCTTGACATTACGTAGTACACTGGGGTGACTAGGCCTTTTATTTACTAACTTCACGAAGCACTCTCGACACCACAATGTCCTCCATTACTTTTCCACAACCCTCTTTCTGCATGTACAAAGAAAGTGTAAGTAAAACGAATGGAGCTCCTTTTATCTCTCCTCGAGCGAACTTTCTCCTCCTTTGGCTTCGTGTACTACTAATATTGCATATCGCTAACAACAAGGCAAACCACGTACATACAATGCTCTCACATTCACAACGTATCAGCATGCATAAATGTATGTGTAAATAATGTATGGGGTCAGTATTCTGTTCGTACCGTTGAAAGTACGGCAGCTTTTCCAGGGAAAGCTGTAAGGCTAAACCCTACCATTATCACCACACATTCAGCACACTTTGCATGCAGTATACGAATGTACGCACTTGAGATTGGAGTGTGATGGGATTTTATAAGTCTACCCTCTGTGTACCAGTCCCCAAGAACCTAAAGTAATGTGGGTCGGGATTTTTTATCTCTAACTTGTTGCAATGTAATTTACTCACTCCCTCTCGCAAAGTAGCAATAAAAAAGATTTGCATTAAATTCTATTCAATGTCCAACGGTTGTCGTTTAAAAATCACGCAAGCTGGAGCGTTTTTTTGAAATATCGTGTAAAGGAGAACAAACACAATGGCTACACTGCGTCAGAAATTCCAAACGAGCTGCTCATGAGGTTCATGGATAATTGGACGAGAAAAGTTGTCCTTTACATTTACTCTCCTCAAAGTGAAAGCGAGCGCATGAGAAATTTATCGGTGCACTTATATGCTTAGTATACATATATGTAGTTGCAGACCAACTTTCACTTGTAAAGTTTTAAGTTATAAGTTATATGTACAAATGCTTGAATGGTAAAGAGTCACTAGAATAAAGTTGTTCAAGTTCTCTTTTATAAAGTCCTTTTAGCATCCATAATATTCGAGAACCTGTTTGTGTGACAATGAAGTCAATGAAATATCTATTCATTTGACATTGAGATCTTTGTACACTGAGCCTCAAGCAGGTCTACAGAATTTGTTTTGAGTCAACTTTGTAGAATAATGGTTTAAATTCAAATTAAAACACCTTCCATATTTAGAGCTTTCCATTTATTCTCTCTCGAAAAAACCGGGGACAAACGAATCTCATCAATTTGTCAGGTAACAAATCCAGATGAAAAGAAATTTTAAATATTAGCTTCCCTTTCTGTTTGAGTTGAACCACGATGTGGTCTGCCCATGCCCTAAGACCATTGGGATCAACTTTAATTAAGATCACAGAATTCTCAAGTCAACATTTTATGAATTGACAGTGTGCTTCTCCGAGTCATAAACTCTATAGCCAAAATGTAATAAGGCTCAATGCCATTATATTCATGCATAGCTAGTATATACTTCATACTACTACATACTGATATGAAGCTTTTCTCCAAGTTCGTTTTTCTTATTACCTACTGAATAAAATGTATCCTTGAGTTATTCCCCGTTCAATTTTAGATTGCAGACTTATGCAAAATGAAACGATTTCTGAAATTAAATTTTCCGTTCACCCCTTAAATCGGTCGACTCAGTTTCTCGTGTGGATTCAGAATCTTAGATTAAACGTGCTGATAGTGAATGCATCATCATCATCTCACAGTTCCACATAATGTTGCAGTCAATGGCACGTCAATTGACTCTATATCTATATACACTAAATTTAAATAACTACTAAAATCATACAAAGAGTAACTGTATTTTTTGGTTTTCATAAAATAAATATGAATTAATAAGGATAAACAGAAATAAACAGAAAAAGATCCATCTGATCTAAGAATTTTGGCAGATACAGATAAGTACTTCGTTGGATTAAGGAGAAGTTTTCGACAAAACAAGAGTTACTACTTAGTGTTGTTAGTACTACGATGACAGAATTGGAAGGGCGGTAGTTGTACTTGATTTTGTTTGAGATATCTACATACAATGTGGAACAGTTAAATAATTTTGGGAAATTAAGACAAGTCAAAACAGATAATTCTTCTGATGTGAAATCGTATGGACCTACTTATGTTATTTAATTAATTACAATTTGCATTTTACTACTTCTAAAAATGAATTAGTAATTAACGTTTTTTTCATGAATCTGCAATTCCCCATATAATAATATGTACATGGTCGCTCATTTCCGCGCAAGACTTACTCATTAAAAATATAAGCCCCCGTGGACATTAATCTGATTTTAAAGCAGTCTACTGTCATAAATACAACTCGATTCATGGTGCTCTTGTGTGCAGTATTTACAATGTTCAATGTACTACACCCACTCGTTTTACTTGCACCACTCTATATCTGTATTAGCTAAAAAATTTAAAGTATCTCTTTCAAATTATTCTATTGGTAAAAACAAACTCGAACGGAAAGTTGCAGTCGTTGTCGCATTCATAGACTTTTTGGCTACATAATTCCGCTTAATGGTAAGGTCATTTTACCAGTATTTTGTACGCTTAAAGGTAAATTTTGCGTGTTCTTCGATAAGTTGACATTGGTACTATTACTAAAATGGATGGTAGTTTACTGTTCATGCATGGGGTGTCCATTCATTTTTAGGTACATAATGCATTTCTGTAAATACAAGTTTTTCGTCAATGCAAGGATACTGAAATGGTGATAGCACTTTTTGTTTAGCAAATAAAAGTTTTTCTTTGGCAATGTTTGCACAAACTTTTGTTACATACACATTACACATTCAGAAATAAATGGAAAGCAGTAGCGGATGCCATTAGGAATGATGAAAGCACTTGACAGACTTCCTTTTCAAGTAAACTTTTGATATTAGTATAAACACAAAATCAGATTCAACAAACAATAAAGTGGAATATCAATGATACCTGACTCATGCAAACAACAAATTACATTTCGTGAGTGCACGTTTGTTAGTTTTCAGTCTTTTACTAGTACTAACAAAATGCCCAACCAGCTTTCAATTTGCAAGCTAAAAAGTCAACAGAACATTCACTGTAAATAAAAATATGTGTGTTCAAAGTCACTTTGGTGAAATTGAACTCTGAAGTATATGTTGCAAATGAATTGCTATTCAGTTAACATTGTGCAAAATACGGTCTTTACTAATAAAACACTTGGGGGACAACTTCTCAGCCCAATGTAAATGAATGCTTCACGGAATAATTAATAGAGTCAAACGGCAAAGTCATGTAGGATACGCAGGTGTTGGACGATGTTTTAAACACTCTAGAGAGGGGACATTCTATCTTTGTCAAACCGATTCTTCTGAGAACACTAAAATTATTTCATCTTCCTACAAAAATATGACCAACCACACTTTGATTCATTGTTTGACATAACTTTGTACACAAAATCAGAAAAACAAATACTGTAAAGTACTTCTGAATAATCGGCCTTAACAATTTTGGATTTTATAAGTAGTGTTTTATTTTTAGTCAGTGCTGAGGACACTTTCCATTACTCAAGTACCAGGAAGGATAACCGGGAGCAAATCGCTGAGAGCACACCAATTTGAAACCGACGATAATTGTGTATGTACATAGTGTATTTATAGGTGATAGTAACACCATGAAATATTGCACACGCTGCCGTGGAATATTTTATTTGATGTTGATCAATCCATTGAATGCTCTTGCACCATTTACTAATCTTGTTGCCAGTTTATGTGCTCCGGAAGTTAGCACGAAATAAGCTGTAAAAGACAAACTTGGTAAGTAAAATATACCATTAGATATACCACTTTGTAATGTACGTGCAAAATTATCAATAGTGAAAACTGGAGCAGCATGAAAAAATCGTGTTTATACAGAACAGCATTTAGCAAAATGTAAACTAGTACAATGGCTCAACAATTTGTGGTAAGCAGATTCTATCACCAACGCATTTTGCATTATAGCCAAAAGAATTAGAGCAGTACAATAATAATACGTACTTATTGTATGTGGAATGTGTCGGAGTCCATTATGATAGTATGTTTGTGACAGAAACGAAGTTGTTATGGGAAAAGACAAACCCTTTCGCTTAGTCAGCTTTGCGAACTCAAATGACTGTGTCATGTGGCCATAAGAATCCATAAAAACATATCAAACCATAAAAATGTTCTAAATGCAAGCCAACAGTAGATTGAATTTCATTTGTAACTTAGGCCAGTTAGGCGAGTGAATGACAATCAATAGGTATTATATAGCAAAGCATCTGCTAGTGTTATTTGTACATGTATTTGCAACGAGCAAAACCACAAAATGTGCAAAAACAAAGTAGGATTTATTTTTGAATTACAGCGTTGCACATGCTGTGGTTTGTCGTAATATATAAGGAGAACGATGATCAACCAAATCTCTCGCCTTCGTCTCACTGTTAATCTACAGCCATAAATTTGGAAAAATAAGTAAGTATGTGCACTGCACTAAATAAAACCAAGTAGAGGCTTCAACATTTTTTTAGAGAACATCATCCAACATTGATTTAATTTTTCAGTGTCCCCTTGCTTGGATGCAGATGTGTTCATACTAATCACTCATGAAGCTACTGCTTATTCGTTTTTATGATATGAATTAGCTGATATTCAATTCTAATTGTGGACAAATTTTGTGATGGGGTCAAGGGTACAAAGATATCTTCCTTTCAAAATATTTAAAATTTACACACTATTAGCAATTTGAGAATGCTTTTAAAATATTTGAATCAACTCGCATAAATAATTCTGAAGAGATGTTACAGATTGCAGGTCTTTACTGAATATAAAATACACTTAAGTCTATGCCGACAGAAATGAAAAAATATAACAGGAGCATTCATTCAAATGAAGATTTATATCAGTAAAAGTGAAAATAGTTTCATTTGAATTCTTAGCTTTCCTATAACGTACTACCAATGCTTACTATAGAGTACTATAATGTTCTCGACAGTGTAGACAAAACGGGTTGTGGCTGCTCGTATCGCCGCCAAAAGCTTGCTCGCTCTTTCACGCAGAAAACATGCAACTCTTGTGTATTTGAGCTATTCAATTTCATTATAAGGAGTTGTTGAAATATACAGCGCAGGCCATTGCAGTGCATTGATACAGAGAGATCGGTGTCATTCATTCAGCCCTTCGCTTTTCTTCCTTCAGCAACTGTGATTTTTTGCTGACACTTCTGATGTGTACATAAGATAGTTCCGTGTAATGTAGATGTACTCGGTCTGACTTTTACAGAATTCGCACACAACCATCACTTATACACATCTTGATTTTGTCTGTAGTATGTCGTTCACGTGCTAGTATTCGGATGAATCACTGGCCTACCACTCCCTTGTACTTATCACTGCTGCTATTTTATTATCAGTATTATACGGCCGATATCAAATATGTTTTTTCAGAAATCAAACTATAGCTAAACACAGGAAACATAGTGTTGGTACAGATAGTAGCAAGTGGATAGGTGTATGAGTACACGTGTAATTGTAACTTTTATTTCGGCAATGAATTTCACCCAGGCAAGAGCGAGAGAGCCCTTATTCATAGCTCCTTCGCGGTGGTGCTGTCAAAGAACATCGAACGAAATAGACTCTTGAGAGATCCTTTCATCTTCGATTTTATCACTAGACATAAAATTAAATGTAAAAAAACTCTCATGTGCAGTAAAAACTTTTACTGGAGGCGTTCACGGCTATTTTTACGCCAACAAACTCAACTTCAAATGAAAAAGTTCTGTCTTTACGTTTACTCTACCAAAATGATTGGTTAATACTTCCTATACGTGTCTCCAAGTTCCTTATCGTCGCTTGGACAGTAACGCTCAACTTTGTCAATTGACTCACGTTCGTCTTTGTACGCACGCACACGTACGCACGAATTATCGGCATATTGTGGCCTGTACTACCAATATGAACAAGTTTGCATCTTTTTGAGACACGTCTTTTTCCAGATATATTCTCTTCTGTTAATGAATTGATTGATCCCTGTCCGAATCTATGGAATCAATTCGGAGTGGCATTTAAAAAGTATCTACTCGTAGCAGTAAAAACACCGTGGTAAATAATAGATAAGTACGACAACGCTTTTGTGGTGAATCAAGTAAATACAAGAAATTGTTTTTGCTTGGGCACTGTGAGATACGGATGCTTTGCTGTCGTAAGGGCACTAAGCGACGTCCCCTCCCAATCGATTTTTGGTGTAAATGGATAGGTCTAAAATTAAATTTAGACAAAACTAAATATATAGATCGTGGCATTCACATTCTGTAAAACCTAGAGCACAGTAACTTTGTAACATATATACAAATAAGTATAGCCTGCAATGGCACTGACAGAGAGACATCATTCCTTACTCTTCTCTGTATACTGTCTGTAGTCTGTACTATTCCCACGTTTAAATTGACGGCAGACTGAACTATACTTTAATATCCAACATCAAAGAACTACTAGTATTGCGCAATCTTAAACAATTTAAAGTTAACGGAAACTCGTAAATGTTGAAGCATGACTAGAACCACCACCTACACTCACATTCTAAGAGAACCAATAATAACGAATTTACACTGGAATTTGCTAGAGTTGTATAGATTCAATTTCAATATACATAAGATACTTTATTATTTATAAGATATGATAAGATGTAATTCTTCTACATTTTTTGCCAATCAATCAGTAATCAATTCACAAATTGGGAACAATTTACAGCGTGGAAGATTCTATAAATTAATATTTCAAAGTTAGAATAACATTTAGCCGAATTTGGATAAAAAATTATACAATTCAGATATATGTATCTATCTACAATAATAATATTAAGCCTCAAATCAAATCATTGAGTTTATTGAGCGCAATTTATGTATATTCTCTACATTGGTAAAGGTCAATTCTCATTAAATCACGCTGAGAGCACATAGAAATAATTGTGTATAGTGTTTACACCGCAGGCTCTACTCCATTAGTGAGACGTAGTCGTAACCAGTAATCCAGTATATATACACAGAAGAACATAATAATAATATAAATGTTGATAACAATATTGATTAAAAACATTATTACATAACATCTAATCAATTATATAACAACATATATATATATATCATTTATAAAATAAACTACGTACAATTATAGATTTTAGTGTAAGCAAAACTGTCTTATAAATTTGATAATAACTAACTTACATATATATTGTCCCTTGAATTTATCAGAAACTCCGAAGCTTATTTTTTTGAAACCTTAAACCTTCCATACATAAACCACACATTCTGATTTTAACAGGTACGGAATTCCAGGTTACAGTTAAATAGTGTGCGGGTGACTTTTTTAAGTGTTCTTGCGGTTGGTACTAGAGTACATCGATAAAACATACATATAGTAGAGTTAGCGAATGATAACTTATACGTAACAGAGAATTTGTTTTTTAAGAGTTGTGTAAAACTATATTAATTCTTTTTTAGCTATTTTAATGTGTAATTATCAATAATATTTATAGCTGATTCTATACTTGATAGGATAGGATGATAGGAAATTTTTAATTGATTTTTTTGTTCTTTACTGAAGCTATAAATAAGTCTTTTTGAGTTACAAATTATATCGTTCTGTAAATTATGCCACATTGCTACTGCATTTTCCAAGAGTCTATTACCACATTTATTATCTATCGTACTTTTACTTTCGTTAGAAATTTTATTGTGTACTGTATGTAGTAGGGTTTCCGATAGATTGGGGCAAGCGAAATTGGGTCGTTTTACGAACATCACATTTTCTAATACAACCCCAAAAGTATTGTAAGAATTCTCCATTCCACGAGTTTATACTCTTTTAAACAGTAATTTTTTGGGCAAAAAGATTACTCACTGATTCTAAATCAGTGAGTTATATTTTTCCATATTCAATTTTCTATTTAGTTTTACTTTTTAGTTTCCTATTTAACCAATGCAGCTTTACAGACACTTGAAACGGAATCATATTTTTATTCGAAAATCGTATGACTTACAATTAGTTCTCTTATTATGCCAACGGCTAACGACTAACTAATGTCCATCTTTATTTGTTGCTCCCAAATTAGTGAGCAATAATTTATTTTAGACACAAAAGGTTCCCCTGTTGGATATTAATATACACTTGTTTCGATATAGCCTAATTGGTAAGGATGCAAATTTCCTAGTAAGGTTGTACTTTAAGTAAATCGTACGGTTGATGATTACTAGTTTATATAAATCCATACTAGTAAGTTCACAAACTTACTGATTTTGTAACCTGACTGTAACATATATGTATATATACCCATAGCGATACAAGACAGTTACTTTAACTAGGTCTGGCAGTATTTCAGTAGCGTTAAACGATACTAAATTGCTATCATCAATGCCTTGTATAATTGTGTGCATAAAATTACGACTGCAGTGTCATCCACGTTCAACTTTCGTCAACTCATCACTTCTTTGTATTGAACCCTTAATGATGCGGTCGCCAAACATTTCCGGGTGTATAGTCATGGCTATGTACTAATTGTTCGATTTCCAGTGATCTGTATTAAATTCTTTAAGCAAGCACTAATTACTGAGATATATCACGCGTCTGGCTGCTGTGAGTGCATAAATAATCCGTTGTGCAATGTATAGTATAGTACTTACAGCAGATTAGGCTTCAGGAATAAATGGTTCGTTTCGTGTTGAGCAAACTTTCCTGTGAAGTTAAGTGACGACTACTATGAACCAAAGGAACAAGGAGAAAAGTTTCCAAAAACTTTCAAATACCCACCTCGTCTTGCCTGCTAAACCTGGTCTGCGTGCTGTTGAAACGACCATGAAGTCAAAATACCGAAATAGAAAGTGTTCAAAGGAAGACTTACATAAATACGTGTACATTCAAGTCTGAATCTGGAGATAGGTGAACCGCTTCCTCCTTTATTACAGCATGTGTTTGTAATTTGTAGGTTTCTAAACGCACCAGTGAATCCTAATTTCATGTTTTTACAATATTACGCAGGACAAGTTTCAAGGTGCCCTGATAATATTCTTTTGGAAACTAACTACAACTAATCTCAGATCAACGAAATGAAAAGACGCAAGGAAACCAATATTTCCTGCATTGTTGTCCACAAAGCATGAAAAAGTTTCTCCAATATAAAATTTTTGATGCAGTACAAAAGAAAAAAGAACCCCACGGGAGAATAGGAAACGTTGTTTTGCAGCTGCCTACTACCATAACCTTAATTTTCATTAGCAGCCATGTGTCTTTGGAAAAAGTTTAGTTTGAAAGTGATAGAATTGATGATAGGAAAGGATAAACCAATACGATGATAAGGAAATGCGTCTCTATCCTCTAGAGATACGATTCGATAACAACACAATGGCTGGTTTGCTTGTAAACTTGCTGAATTGACTAAATGAACGGCAACAAATCTAGTCACACACACATTGCGTTCAAGTCAAACTGCGATACGAGCTGAATGAAAAGAAATGTTGGTGCAATGGTAATAGAATATATTGTCAACAGAAAGTACAAATCTGAAAAAAGTTTTGTCATTGAAAGTATTATTGTAAATGTTTAAAAGCTTATTCTTTCCTAAGAAAACTTCAAGAACCCTCATTCACTTTCGAAAGAATTTTAACTAGATTTTCTAACAGGGGAAATGTAAACAAAATTTCCTCATGAGTTTTTCGTCCACCACAAGTATAACAACACCGTTGAAGATAAATTTTACATTCATTTTTACATGTATGCATACGTCGTGGGCTTTCTGAATAACGAATGAGCACAAACTTGCAATAATGTATTGTTGTGCAAAAATTTCGTCAGTACTCTACAATGTGCTACTTTTTTCATTGTAATGGAATAATGCTGGTGCCTCGTTGCAATCACCGTTTCATATAATGTTGGGTTATTAGGTTTATTTTAAGATATTCAAATTTAAAAATTGTTTACTTCAAAATGTACATTTGTACTATACAGTTCACTATTGTGAGTGCTCACTCGTGTAAGAATCAAGTGTATTTGCCCACCTTTGAATGATGCTTTATATCCACGACTGCCTTCCACAACAGCAAATACATTGCCAGTGTATTAAAACCAAGACACTATGTACACAAGCTCAAACAGAATGAGTGAACCAAATAGAAAACCAAAGTATGGGGTGTGGGTGTCCTTTTTAAAGTTGTCAGTGTTTGAACTGAATTTTTTCTGCTTGTATTCAAGGAAACTGGAAACTAAGTATTGTACTCGTATGTACCTTGTTTTGAAGAGCAAGAAATACGCACTCCATTTAATGTAAGGATTCGTTGACATCGCCCACGCATGCTGCATATTTTGCATAGGCCACATTCGTTGTTCCTGAGAATAAAGAATTTCTGAGTATGCCACGCAAAATAATCCTGTAATTATAAATAATTTGTACATTTCTTGACGTTTTAGGACTTGAGGAATGCGAAATAAATTTTATCACGTTTTTTGCGCTTTCCTTGGAACCCAAATTCTTATCATCGTTATCTTGATGCTGATCTTATCTGAGGGGTTCTCATTGGATTGGACTATCCCAAGCCATTATTAGCAAGTCCTCACAGCAAATGGAGGACACATTTTGATCTTCAAAACAAGATATAGCGCACTTGATTCGGTTGAACATTTGCAGAGAAAATTCAGTTCAAGCAATGACAGTTTTAAAAGGGACACCCGATACAACGTCACCACGACCACCATCATCCAAATGTGTGCAAGTTTCTCATCATCTTACTAGCTCATATTGTAAGATTATACAAGTTTAATTTTTTGATCGAAACTGATAGGATCATCAATTAAACATGGCAGACTCCAATCTAAAGTAAAGTACTGTCAAATATTATTGCTTGTAGATTTTAAAGATAATTTGGCGTTTTTCCGCGGAAAGTCTTTATGTCAAATGGTAGATGTATTAATTCATATTCATATGTGCAAAACATTTCCCTCCTCCCACACGCACATAAATTCTCGAGTTAGAAGACATTTTACTCATGTACTGATAACTGACAACGTTAAGAAAATATTGAGGGACTGGCTTCTGAACACATCGAAAATCAATAGTTCTATAAAAAAGGAATGAGTAGAAGATTAATAAATACCTAACATAAAATCGATTAAGACGAATGAGTTCAGTTGGGGAATTCCTTAAGACACTGCCAGTACGCACATAATGAAAGAAGTGACTGTGAAAAAAATTTGTCTTCAGAAGAGCAAAGAGGAAATAGATAAGCTGGAAGCGATTTATATTACGTACTACGAACGAATGAAAGTATCAAAATTTTTAAAACCGCATCTGTCTCATGAATTTACTTCAAACCTCCACCCAGTTTGATTTAGCACAATCGATTTGGCATGTAACCAATATTACACAACATTTATTACAAGTATAAGTAGGTGAATACAATACACAGTAGAATAACGTAACTTAAAGTATAGAATTTTTTTATTCTATCCATCACATCAAGGGATTTATACATAAAAGTAAAATCCTTATATAACAATATGCGTTTAAAAGCATGGATCCAATTTTATTTGTACTCTATTTATTCTTTGCGAATGAATTGTAGCGTGAAAAAAAATAATCGATAGAAACTAATAAACCGAATCTCCTCATCATTTTATCAGTTTGCGTACACTGGTGAGAAAATATGTGAACATAGTTGAACCGTCTAGAGAGTTGAGCAAATCTAAACCATGACATAAGGATTGGCCTCTTTAGCCAGTGCATCATTTGACAGTACACAAGGAAGGAAGGATGCAACAAACTGTAGCCAAAACCATAACATCAGATCACATTCACAACTCAAATTGTAAGATAGATATTAAGCAACGCAGTCAGACATGGCAATAACCGTACTGTATTATACAGACCAGTAGCTTTCCGCCAATCCAACTTCTAGTGAATTGAACATCTAGTCAATGGCTAGTAAGCTTAAAATAATGAAAAGTAATAAATTGGCGATGTCATCCGTGAAAGTGGTTTCACTCCACTTTCCTGTCTGCTCGTCTTTGATAAAGCGGATTGCTGATTGATGGGACGATTGCTCAGGAAAAACGAATTGCTGGTCTTTGCACAGCCCCATAGATTTCATTGCTATTTATTTATTGCGTATGCGTTGCATGAAAATACGCTACAAACCATATTGGGCGCTTTTTAAATATATCACGCAGAAGGTTTAGTGGGTCCATGCAAGGCTAACGGTATCCTTAAGCTAGCACGGAGTAAGCGGGTGTGGGGCATGGGGACATCATTCCCCTATTAACGATAAGGTGGTACCAAAGTACACTGTACTCTTCGTCTAGGGTAACCACCCAAGCTAGGGGGTACTCCCGGCTATTATTGGCAAAGGGTGAGCTGATCTTTGATGACCACGAAGGTAATGAGGAAGATTTCACACTTTACACAAAGTGTAGAGTGTGAAATCAGAGAAACTCCACGATAAATACCTAAGGCTATGATCCTCAGATCTCAGTTTTGGTCTCTTCACAAATCTTCAAGTGGTCAAATAAATTTCGAAGGTCCATCGCAAACTACTACCTAGCTGCAAATGGGGTGTATGGTAAAATGGTGGGACGATCCAAAGTGATCAAACACTTTCAAAAAGATTCCAGGATTCCTTTTACTTTACGATATGATCGACGACCACCTCATCCAAAAAACGCTCTGGAATAAACGACGACAATTTGCTCAATAATTCTGCAAGTCGTCTGGAAGAAAGCAATTTGTAAAATGTGAGGTTGTCTTACCGATTGCTTAAAAACATTTGTAACATTGATTGGAATTGAATATGAACTAACAAATATTTTGTTACAGTATTTCATGACTCATGACCCCATATCATACTGGCGATACCATCGTCCCGGTCATTTTTCGAGTTTTTCAAGTGATAATATGTAAGTTAATTACACCTATATGAGCAGTCTTTCAAAATATCAGCGGTTTAGCTTCACAAAGTTAATTCAGTAAATAATGGGTTAATATAATTTAAATTCTAAAATTTTGAGTAAATACATACTTGTTATAATTGTTGAGACGATGTATATGAACAGCAATCAAATGAAAATAAAAATGAAAATTAATTGTACTTGAGAGTTACTTAAGTACTGTACTTTTAGTATTTGTACTTCGAAAGCCCCCGACTATCTGTGTACTTAGTACTTAAGTACAAAAAAAATCAGGTACATATACTTGTACTTTGCACTTGTACTTGGCTAAGCAGTGTACTTTGCCCATCCCATAATTAAGATTTTATTCTCATGGAAATTATTCTACTCTTCCGTTGCAAAATCACAGAGCAGTTTCTAAAGTTGGCTCTGCTGTTCAAGGAGCACAAAATCTGTTGCGGGTTGATTGCTCAAGTTGCTCGCACGCATTTGTTCAAGTTAGGTTGTTCCATCGATCTCATACTATTCCTGTGATAGTTTCCCTGTTTTGCAGATTTCAGCACGGTCCCAATGTTTTCCAATTCCATTTAAGTAATTGTATCTACACAAGCAGCATTTTATTTCCTAATACAAACAGAGGCTTTTCCAAGGCATATGTACATTCATGGGGCCTGGCCTGCTTAGACACACAGATCATTCAATAATATCATTGCTTTGAAATAATAACTAACTTATTTTATATTAAAAAATGCTTATGCTCAATTTTAAATTTATGAACGCTATAAATAAGAGCTTTGACTTTTGCTGTTATGAATTCTGTGCTGCTATACATCAACGAGCGTTTAGGGGTGCACCTGTTTGCTTACTCACCGACCATGTGTGCTTCACAACCCTTTTATGTGGAAATGTCAGTCACTTGTAGTATCTCACAATTAGCAAGTTTCGACTGTCATACATATAAATACACAAAGCATAGCGATTGCAATTTTATGTTCCGTAATCACAGTCACAGTGCATAATAAAGAGCGTGTGTGCACTGACTGTAGTGGAAGCGAGAGAGCAAGTCTATGCCAAATTTGAGAGAACGGTTCGTTGAGTCCGCCTCGTAGCAGTAGGTAAAGAAAAGGAAAGGAAACCACAAAAGAAAAAGTTGATAATGCAGCATAAAAGTTGTAGTGGTTTTGAACTACAAACTACCCCACTTTATTGCAATGTATGAGTTATTACATATTGCTTTAGCTACGAAATTACAACTATAAGCAATAATAAGCTAAGCTTCACATACATTTCCGCCCTTCCACCTTTAAAGAAACCTCAGGAAGTCAGTTAGCACAAACTTAATTCGTAATTAAAATACTAGTCAAAATTTAGCCTATCTATATCCATTGTAGATTTAGTAGTACAAAATTAGTACCTAAATAATATTGTTTTAGCTTTGTGCTTTTTATTTATCTCTATATCTTCTATTTAAAAATAAACCCATATACTGCTGCAACATACATGTAATTAAAGCAGAGAAGTGATCATATTTATTTATGTGTGCGTACTTTTGGAAGGAATTGTGCGATAGAGATAAGACAAATCTAATTGGCAGATTGCTCACCGAGTGAAAAGTAAAAATATAAATTTCCTGTAAATTAGACCTGCAGATTCTTATACCAATTGGCATTGTATGCTCGCGCAAATTTATGACCTGTGTAACCGGCTTAAACCTTGTGCTGCTATGCTGCTCCAAGTAGTTCTTGCGCTACCATTACTATTATACGTGATTCTACATCTATAACATCTACATTCTCACTAATAACTCATTATTGCTTAAAAAGCAAATGTTTAAAGAAATATGTATGTATTAATAATGTATGTATGTAAAATAATTTGCAGCACTATAGTGATTTCGGAATGAACTCGACGCATGCATTGGCTGCAGCGGTATATCCAGGTGCCCGTTTCACCAGCGTTGGTAAAGTGCAAAGTCTAATGTTATAGAGATAG
>JABASC010000612.1:0-35358 GCA_019776185.1 Plutomurus gul | reverse complement strand
GTCTAAGGTAAAAGGTACCATTCTTACCGCATCGTACGATGCAAATTTAGATAGGAAAATCAGCAACGTCATATGCAAAGGAACATGGCAATGACTTTTCTTGCACTTACTCATTATTATCTATATTTAGTATATAGGTACATTATTCTTGTATTGAACACGCTAATTACAATGTAGTAAACAATGCACCATACAAAAAAAAATGAGCACAAATTAATTGTTCACTTCCTCTCGTGCAGCCGTGTGCAATGCACTTAAATCAAAATCAACTGTAGATATGTACTACAATTCAAAAAAGTCAATCCTGCAGTAATAAATAATTAAAAGTGTAACGCTAACTGCAGTGTAACAATCCTATGCAGTTCTTGAAAATATCTGCGGTTCATTCTTACACTACTATAAATCAGATCTTTTGTTATATTACTGGTTGTATAAAGACACGTGTACTGCTAATTTCCATTCATCTAATCTATTTTAGTGCAGGGTAGGTCAACCACGAGGTTAGCGTGTGGCTGATCCTCGTTGAATAAACAAAAGTATTGTATTAGAGAGGTGTCTATTTAAGAACAAATTTCATTCAAATAGCCGACAGCATACGATTATCGGTCAATAGTACTTGGTTATTTATTTATTTTTTACGAGTCATATCTTATGCTGGCATTTCAAAGGTACTTTCACGAATCCACTCTGTCCTGGCAGCTCATTTATTATTATACAAATAGCACGATTGTGGTCGTTTTTTGATTATGATTTAGATCGACAGTTGAATATTAGAAAATCTGTGGTAAACGGTACATCACGTCGTGAGCACAATAATATATAAAAAAATTATATTTATCAATATACGGGTAAACTTATATAACATCATGATACAAGATGTACTTTATGGTTCTGTAAGGAAAATGCTATCGGCAATTTACAAGTATTCAATGGATCATGTGTAATTTAATTTCTAAAATGGATAACCAAATAAAAGTAACCCTGTGTACAATGCAAAAGCTTATATATGAGAAATTCCTCTCACAAATCTTTATTTCGATAGCAGTTTTAGCCGTTAGATAATTCAGTGAGAAATTCTCACTGAGCATACATTTGATCAAGTGCACTAAAGAATAGGTATTTTGTAATTTAAGTACTAACCGTGGAGTTATTTACGGAGTTGGTAGTTAAAATAGCGACATTAAGGACTGAAAGTGTTCGCACATATGAAACGAGTCGTATGTATAATGCTGATAGGATCGTCGTGCGGAGCATGGCAATAAAATGCACTTATTATGTGAAAAGTTCAGTTTATCTTCATTTGGTGTGGCACGAGGACTCAAAAGTGATAGATTGTATCCGCAAGCAAGACGCCTGCATTAATGCTAAATCACTCTATTTAGGTGGTGGAATGAGGGAAATGAAATATAGAGTGGTGTACTAAAGACTGGAATAATGCACGTTGTATTCAGTTGACTCAGCAGCAACGTTGTTCCTTCTAAAAGGTAACAAGCAACCAAGATTATCTGATTCATAGAGATCCTTAGAAAAGCTGCTTTTGGTATTTTGCTCTTATAGAGTAAATATCTTTATGTTAAAAGGTAGAAAAGGGTAGGCTGGTTGGAATTGATAGTAGGTGCATGTAAATTAACTATAGCTTGCAGGGACTCTGTGAGATAATTTGATAATAATGTAGCATTATGCTTTTTACTATTACAGTGATGATATTAGGCGTATTATTTTCATGTCCTTAGCACATAACCGTAATACCAATTCCGATGTCAAGGGTTTATATTATGTGATGTGTGTCTTACGTTAAACTTTGTTTCGTGCACCAAGTGCCATGGTTCTAGTAGACGTCAACCACCAGGCCACGATCAGTGCACGTTCCTATTGCTAACCTATTTGCCTTGCATCAGCATTTATTTATTGGCTTTGTTAAGGCTTTGATATTGGAAACAGCAGCAAACGTGCTTCTTGGCTTTTGAGGTAGTTTCTTCATACATCAGTATTCACTCAATTGTAATTTGTTACTACAATAATATGCAAAGATATCAAAAGCTTGTAGGAGCGATTATAGTGGCGTGTCCGTAGTGGCCCAGCCAAAGGTAGTCAGATTATAAGTTGATATACGAAACTAATTGTGTGAACATAACAAAGTGTATATAGCCTGTCTGATTGCGATTGTGTGACTGAGTGAGCGAGAGTGACTTTGGTTTTGGACTAATTGTTCATTTTTCAATGTTACGTCTCTGAATTGACGTCATGGTCTTTTAATGTCAATTTATTGTCTTTGATGATGCTCAATTGCACGTCCGGGTTGTGGAAAAAGTTTTTTATTTATTTTCGATACACTTTACGTTTACTTGTTGTAAATTGTGTGCAAGGCAATAGAGGAGTTCCTAACGAACGCTCAATAAATATTTACCAATTTGATGTAAATTGTAATCCACTTGTTTATGTTGCTCAATTTGAATATGTTTGCATGATGTTGGGAATGTAGAAATCGAATGTATTTTAATGACAAAAAAATCTTCGAACTTGAATGTTGCGTAAAGGTTGCATGAGTATAATTTTCCAGATTTATGCGTAATTTGTTGTATGATGTTATCTTTAAATTGTTTGGGAATTCTGCGTGCCACATGGTCAGATAATTTATGACGGACAACACAGAGTGTTATAATTTCTGATGCAATCAGGAAATAATTACAGGTAATTTATCTGATAAAATGTAGAAAACGCAGTGTGAAAAGTTCTTCTTTGAAAGGAAGAGATTGAAAACGCCAGGATTTGTAAATTGGGCATGAGTCAGCAAATTCATAAACGTAAAAGGCTGACAAAATTCAGAGTCAACAAATACAGTAATAATAAGCTACTGCAGCCACAAAGACGAACTCGCTCACTTCTCGCATTCAACTTTCAAGGTCGAATAACTCTTTAGAGAGTGAGGAACTGGGACATGTCCATGCAAAGGAAAAAATTTTGGCTACGTGTGACTCTGAGAGCTACAGAGTCAACTCAACTCTCCATCTCTCTTCTCCGTATCTCTGGCATCTGAATCTACTTTTGTAGGGAAAAAATGTAATTGGTAGAGTGTGACACTAAAACTCTCGTCGTGATCGAGCAAGTTTTTTTCCCTCTTTCTTTAAATTCCAAGCCTACACACTCATTCTTATTATTTGAAGCACATTACGCTATACTGCTGATAATAGAAATTATAATTATATCATATATTTTCATTAGTACAATTAATTTTTTAAATATAATATTGTAGTTAACTCAATTTTTAATTGTGAATGACCCTAAGTGTCTATGCATTCTAATTACATTAAGATAAGTTAAAATGCAAATGTTAAACAAAAAATAACCTCAACAAAAATGTAATCATACAAATAAGTAACTACTAATCGCATAAGCATAGCGTTTAGCATTGATGACAGACACAACGTCAGGGACAACAAAGAAACAATAATCCCAGTAACAAGATAACTAAAACAGGAGGGAGGAACTTGTCCGATTTGATTAAGAATGAACAGAGCAAATGAGATGTGATCTGAGAGCTTTATGGCTCGGATTAAAAATTGCACATTGGGAATCCCACCGAGAGTAATTTATAATTTGCTAAGAGTTGCTCTCAATTGTCGTTTATAGCTGTTCTTGTTTCTCCTCCCTCCGTCCTCAGCCTTCCACTTGAATTCAGCGAGTTGAGTTTAATACAATTTTAGCGGCATGTCGTTTACTTTTGCTCTGCTTTGTAGATCTCACAGTTGGCTCCAAACTATTTCCTCACTAACTATAACTAACCCAGTACACTTTACATATAAAAATACTAGTTCTACTTGTAGATGTTGGACAAACACACATTCCATTAGTATTTACATAGGAATCGTTGGGGGGTCCAGAGAGCAGATTCAATTTTGTACTACTTTCACATTCATTCAACATGCCTGCTCTCTAAACGAAGGCCCAGACGGTCGAAATTCAACTTGAACTCGAATTGCACGGATTAGACCAATACTTTCCTTACTATACTTAGGTACTAAACTAGCCGCAGGCCTATCAACTATAGTTGAGAAAGTATTTCACGACTCCTGGCCACTATATCCAAACTTATCCATTCATTGCCCCAAAGTCTTTGTGTATGTCGAAGGCTTCAAACTTTAATTTGCTTTCTCTACGCAACGATCCAGTAAACACACCGCCAATCCAACGACCATGATCATACCCCACACAAACATTACTATATGTACTATATAAATTTGCAATCAGCCTACTTTATATATACAGACATCAATGGTAAACATAAACTAATACTAACTACATCATTATAGTTCATTAAATTAGAATACTTGCGAGTCGAAAGGAGTAAAGGCTATTCTGCACATGAACAACCACCAACATAACATCATCACACAGAGAATTCCTATACAACCCAGTATAAATACTTTCTCCGTTCTGGATTCACCATTATGTGTACGATGCGATAAATGTGCAATCGTCCCCTAAGTTATGTTTGAACTGGCCTGAAATCTTGTTAAATTTCTGTAAATCCTATCAGCTAAATCTAATGATTACAGAGAAGAGAGCGAGAGAGAAGATAAAACTTGCAGAGAATTCCGTTGAATTTATGCTCATCTGCGGACGAAGACCGGGAAGAGGAGGCTAAGGAACGATTGAAGTCAGCCGAGCCGCACAACAACAGAACCTAATGACACGAGGATGAAAGGAGCCCAAAACTTTGTCATGCTTTGTCAAATTGAAAATGTTTGTGGAAAGCCTTTTCTTGTCGCAGTACTCAAGTCAAGTCGAGTGCAAGATAATGCTAATGTCTCTCCTTCACTATTTGTGTTTCTTCACTTCACACACTATTACTACCATTCCCATCACTGCTACCACAGTCAAGTCACACTCTTCAACGTAACCGGAAAAGTTGCCTTATGAACAGCCAACTCATTCTATTAGTCAACGGGAGCGCGTAGCGCTAAACAAGGCTAAACTACCAGAACATCCAACTACACAACTTATAGTCACTAAAGCAGCTTTCTCTATATAAATACTTAAATAGATATTGACATAATGTTCTATATACTTATTTTAGCTTTACGATATAGCTGAAAATAATTTGAGTAATGGGAATACTATTGGAAATTGTCCCCTAAACTAGTTACTGAAAGGCCATTGATATCCTTGAGATTCTAAAATCATTTATAAATGAATCTCCGATACATCGCATCGTATCCGCATCATGAAAGGAAATCTGAATTACTAGGCGACAGACTATTTGTTCTGTAGAGAGCAGAGACAGATCACACGATACCAGAAAGTGAAGTGCAAGAGGTGCAAGAGAAAGTGGACGAGTCAAGCTCTACTATATAGTAGAAAAGAGAAAGCTCTCTGTCTCTCACTCTCTCTAGAGAATCTTCTTCGGAGCGAACGACTTATAGCCACCCTCACAGTGGGTGGAACGATATCTTTCATTTCATTCCATTCTGAGAGACGACGACAATATATTTTCAGAATGCATTCTCTGTCGTCACCAGTTCCTTCTTTAAAGTATAACGTATGCACCAGTACCAGGAAAAGCAGTCGTAGGTTTGTCTTTCATCCATTGTACATCGGGAGAGAGGTTGGACATTTCTCCGGTCGTCTCTTTATCACTGTGAACTGGCTCCATTGTTAACTCTTGTGTGCTGAATGCGTACACCGGAACGGCAAGACAATTCCCGTGTAATACATTCACACAGTAAAACATTATATAGTGCACCTGTATACTTATTTGGCGGATTCTCCCTTTACGCAGAAGTGTCCTTTCCTTTTCCTTTACTTGCACACATTTTTTTCTTATCTCGTAATAATAATGCATTAGTGTGCATATATAGTTTCTATGTATATAAGATAGGAATTGTAGCTTTAGGGGAGGTTGACGGTGGCCCCCAGGCTCTACTATTGTATAAATAATACTTTACAATTACATGAACGGTTGACGTCTCAACACATAAGTTCAGCTTCTCGTGGCCCAGCCATGCAGTAGAGAGATAGGACACGACAGTAATGGATATGGCGCGGTCATTGTGTATATTAGCATTAGCCACTACGATCTGAGCTCTCTACTCCGCCATTGCACTCATTGCAATGCCGTGAAAAATTCTGCACACAGATAAGAGACTACTACACGTAGTGACACATGTAATATACTGCTGTGTGACCATGTGACAACTACCGTTACGGTAGTTGCCCCTGTACAGTCTCATTACTCTGCGAGTCTTTGTCTTCTTTAATGCTGTGCCGTTATCCTAGAGAGAGAAAGCACTACCTTACCTATGTATTTATACATATAAATAGTAGGAGGTTGTAGAGGGTAGGAGCAGGCTAAATAATACCACAATACGAAAAGACGTCTCTATCTGATGTACACACATTTTATTTATGTATTTACGTCCACCGTGTACATACATTCCATTTTGGAATGTCGTGTGTACCTAATCTAAGTACTAGAGCACATATAGATGTTACAATGTAACTCTGCAGAAGGCATGGTGGGACAAGATAGGCTGAAAAGGAAAGCAAAACAATCAAAAGTTATGTGTGCTACTATGCGCAATGAGAGCAGAGGCACGGCAGTAAAAGCTCAAGTCAGTTCTACATTCACCGTTTCAAAATTCAAGTCATGTCAAGGCTTTCAAAATACTTGAAATGAATTTGACAGGATTGAGTAGTGCTGTTTCTATTCCAGAGGATTCTGTTGGCTGTACAATGTGTGGTTGGGTTGACAGAGTCGGTTCACCAGGGAATGGTCGAAAGTTCAGCTTATCCGAGTTGACTAAAAGTCCTGCTGTCTTATCTATTAAGGTTTCGTAATATTATTTCATATAGAAGCAGTTATTTATATGACATATAAAGGAAACGTTGAAACATGTCCTATAGGAATACATTGTGGCAGATAAAGCATTATCAATCTAGCAATAAATAAGTATTGCAGATGAAAACAAAATAAATGTTAGAGTCCGAGAGGCCTGGCGGCCAGTCGATGACTGATTGTGTGAGGAAGAAGGCTCCCGAGAAGGGAAGGAGACGACAAGAGATGTTAGTTTAGTTGATTTGACTGTGTGACAGGCAGAGCGGATGAGACAAGAATAGGGAAAAGCAAACTGAAATAAAGCAAAGCAAACTGTGCAGAAAGGAGTCGTAGTAGGAAAAGGGAAGCACTCGAGAAATCTGCTATGACGCTTGGAAGAATTGCATTATGATGTATGTATAGGTATATAAGTAAGTACTATATATATATTATATAGGTATATAGGGCATATAAAGGAAAAAGATATCGGCTCCTCTTGTTTTCACTTGGCATGAGTTGAGCGAGTGAGAGCCGAATGAAGTCAAATTGAGGCAAGTGATGAGCTCGCGGGACAAGACGGGAGACCTATTAGTAGGAAAGTGGGAAAATGGAGGTGTACACGGTGACAGGAAAAATGAGGAATCAGATCAGCAGTGAGTTGCTGAAGTGAGCTTGAGGGCCTGAGGTTATTTCCTGGAGATTCAAGTCACCTCAACACCAGATCAATTTATTGATTTAGACGACTTTCCTATGACCCAACATGTGTTCGCTCACTTGCTTTCCTTTGCCATTGCCCTTACGGATAGAGTACTACTAGATGTATACATACTTCTTCACTAACTTTACCTACTAAAGAAGATCTTCCTCCTCTCACTTCAATTTTAACGCGCAATGTATGTTCCCTCTCTCTCTGTGTCTCTGTCTACAAACTATTCGCTATACATAGTACATACAGGATAGAGTGGAAATGGAAAAGTACGTCTACTCCCGCAAATGGATATAAGGTTGGTGGTCGTATCTACCATGTACTATATACACTCGGTATCTACTTAACTTCCCATCTACAGTGTCTCCCCATGTGATGCAATGTGAGGGAAAAGGAGTCCCTGTGAAAGCATAGTGTATGTATGCAGCTTCTCAATTCTCATTGGACTTACAAAACTAGGAGCTCAAAATTTTATAAACTTTTCGACAAAGACTGAACTGAAAGGATTAAAGAAAATGTTTATGTTCTGCCTGTGGCAGGCCAGGTAATGTGATGCGATGCCGAGCTCCTAGTATTACTGCTGCAACCTACTATCAATACATAGCACAGACTGGCATACTGCTATATTTTCTTTTCTTCGGGTGTTCCAGGCCTAAGGAAAATATCTATGCACTGCAAGCTACTCTCCATTTCTTTTCGTGTTCCTACTGCTGCTTCGTTTTCTTGGATCTGGTAGGGAATTTTGTTTGTGTGTGTGTGTGTTGAGAACTAAAGTCTCTAAAAGCTCAGCTGCCCTCCATGAGCTAGTGTCCATAAGGGACCCAAAACGAACGAATTCCAAGAAAATAGTCTCTCCTGCTCGATTCAGCTTGCTCGCTCACACGCTTCCTTCTGCTGTACAAGACGATAGAGGTACGATAATATTGTGTTCATGTTTGCAAACGTTCTAACACGAGTATAAGCAAAGCAAAGCAAATGTATACCCATCTACGATATTATATGGTGTAATGTATACAAGAAGGACTGATTCTCGTGAATTACATGAGGAGCGTAACTAGGTGAGCCAAGAGAAATAAAATAAAGGAGACGAATCGAGAGGAAGAGAAGCAGCAGCGTAGAATAAAGGTCTCATCGGCATTTCTAGACAATAACCAATGCAAAGGAGAGAAGACTGTCTGTAGACAAGGCGAGCCCAAGGTAATAGAGAATGGAAAGGGAAGAAACAGAAACAGGACAGAGTAGAAAGTAGAAAAGAACAGTGCAGAGAGAAAAGAAAAAGGAGAAAGTATAAGTTTCGAACGGGAAGAGCGAGAGTGACAGAGTACCTTCATGTATGCACGAAAAGTAAAAGAGAGGCTCACCAAAGGAAAGGAAAAGTCGATAGAGTCTTTTGTATCTGTGCGTTTGAATTTTGTCAGATGTGTAGGAGCTATCCCGATCCTACGCCTTATCTCTCCGTGTGTGTGGTCTCTGTGTGTCTCTCTCTCTCGCTTGACTCCCGGTATATACTAAGAAAGGCGAAAGAAAAGAAAGTTGCATGTGTACTCATATCTCAGATATTAAGGGAATAGTGCAGAGACATGGCTATGTACTCCGCTGTGACAAGGCAAGGTTACGCTATCTTTTGCATTCATCGTCTCTCTCTCTTTCTCGAGTTTGTCTGTGTTATTCTAGATCCAGTCTGTACGAGCAATGCGATACAACACGGAAGAATTTAGCGAGCAGTCCCTCGTATGTTGCGAGACAAAGCAGAGCACGGCAAGTGAATTGAAGTCAAGTCAATGTGTGTGTGTGTGTGAGTAAGTACGTTGTATGTTGCACAGGATCGGGTAGGAAACCATTGTTTACGGTTGAGACTCTTCAACCAGCTCTGCTCACAACTCGAACTGAAAGTTTTTCGAGAGGAAAATGTTTCTTTCCCATGCGCCACTCAATGCCAAAGATTCCGTAATCCTGTTGTGTGGAGTATATTGAAGCATTCTTATTCACGTTCTACTACTACTACCTACTACTACCGAACGGATGAGACAAGACCATACAAACACAACATATTTAACATAGCATTGAAATACTACTTGGAGTGCACAACGTGCTAACTATACTGGCAGACGCAATATATCCTGTGCACCCCAGATAGTAGAATGGTAGGCATTCTCACCCACCGGTGCACTACGCACAGCATGCCCCATTCTCAACGTGTTCAAACTGTCAACCTTTTTGCATTTCACTAAAAGCCAATTCTCCCTATTTAGTACTGTGTAAAGTATCAATAAATCTCAACAGACAAATCTGTAAATAAATACCTATACATAGGAAATATCTAAACATTTATTTTGGCTTTTATACGCCGTAGTTTTTATTATAAACATATTTTTATAAGTGACTAAAATAAAAAGTGTAGATAAGTATAGTCTCCGCTTCTATTTTTTAAAAAAGTGGTGAATGAGAGAACTCTTTGGTGAAATTTTTGAACTGAACGCACAGCTGGTGAAATGGTAAAATCATATTTATCCGTATGTTAAATGCCATACCTAATATGTTTATGTATACTCGCTAATTTAGCAAACCTACGTGGAGCAGCAATTATCCTTACGCGCCAGCAATCGACTCACCAATTTGGATGAAAATGATTCTAAATCCACTGGATGGACCTCTTCTCCTCCTCCTCCCCCAGATTTTAAAAATATGCAAAATTTTCAAACTTACAGAAATTTATGTAACTTTGACCCCATTAGGGACACACTTCCTTATCTTTATATTTTTCACATGAAGGTACAGATCAAAGTTGAGTGGCTCACTAAGATCACGCAGTACAAAATCTTATTGCGTGGCTGCTGACTGAAAGCTCAAAATTCATTTAGACAAAGTAACTCCATTCTTGGACATTCAGCAATTCAGATTTAGAGTCTAAACGGACACAAGTTGTCTGTTCGGAGCAAGGTCATGTTTAGTATTCATCTGCTGGATGCATATAGTGATGTCATCGCATCGCATCCTTCTTGAAAGTAGTGAATGAATGAGTGAAGTGCAGTGTAGCCATGTAGCCTGCCTGCAATACACCTGCTACGAATATCAGTGTGCCAGAGTAGATATTGAAGATAAGTTAGGTACATTACTAGAACTATACGTTCAGTAACCTCCCGTCATACTTTTATTGAATCGGATCTTAGGAAACACCTCCCACTAAGTATTTCATACATTCACTTACACATTGTAGCCTCTGCCAGCACTCCCACAACTTCTTGGCGTGTTGAAAGAAATGTGGAGTAACAGCAGCACAAAACATAACATAGCACACACACAGAGAGTAAGAGAGAGAGAGAGAGAGTGACACAATATAAAACGGATAAGGCATAAAAGACCATTTCATACTGAAGGATTGCGAGACTGGTTTTTTTCTGCCTATTAATCATTGGGGCGAATCTGCGCAGAGCCGCCGATTTTTCGCCAACCTAACCTCTGCTGTATAATGCACGCGAGGGCCTCCACGAACTCTAGCATGCCCGGAAAGGAACCGATCCGTCCGATCTCACCGAAACCAACATGCTACTACATGCTACTCACTATATAGCAGAGCGGAATAAACGAATGCAGACCATACGCAGAAAAGGAGCTCTCAATCCGTAGTTAGCAACTACCCAACCCTTCTTCTTACCACTGGCAAGGCAATACAGACAACACGTCCAAAGGGATTCTTCTGGAATGAAAGTAAGTAAAAGGAGGATGGATAAGAATGGAAACTGGAGACTCTCACTCACTCACTTCCAGTCAGACTTCCCCTTCATCTTCGTATACCGGCTATGAACCATAATTCGACCAGTCAACTCAAGGCAACCATCAGTCAGCCCGTGCCTACTCATTCCTATATACCTAATAGATATATATATTCATCGACTCCCTGATCCAAATGTATAATACTGTTAGCCAATACTGCAACAGTATACATTACTGAGTGACTGAGTGACTGAGTGACTGAGTGAATGGCAAAACATATACTTCAGTAGCCAAATTTGCACAGCAACACCAACAGCTCTCACTTTTTCTAAATTGCACACACTTCCCTATTGCTAAAAAGGATTTCTCTGCCAGTCGCTACTATTCACTAGCTTAAAAGTCATGCAGTGTACCCCAGATGTTGTTGTTGTGTTATGTGAGAAATGATTGGGAGCCTTGAGACACGGTGGCCTATAGCCTGCCCCGCCGAGGCACACCCTTATTATATCACATTTTCCATATGAAATCACAGCATAGCACAACAAAGCGCTCTATGGCTCGTGTCACAGTTGTTGTCTACTCTCTCTTTCTCGTTCTGGCCGCTTCTGAATCACGAGAATGTCATATTGTGAAACGGACTCACAAAAGACGGGAATCTGTTCGGAATGTTGCCTACATGCAGTGCACCCAACATGCGATTATGCCTACATACTACTTATGTATGTGTGGATATTATGTCGTGCATGTGCTTAATGTCTAGGTACGGGACGCCTAACCTTATTACAATTCACAAGGCTGCTTATACTTACTAGTATGTATTCTGTGTATACTGTATGTGTCCCTATGAAATGAACAAGTGGCCAGCGCCATTATTTCATCCACTTTCATAATTTCATTACTCTGTCGGACAGATAGAGAAACACACGAGTAAAACACTATAACTGTATAATGTACAGTTTCCATTCCCTGTGCACATATGTGCACAAATATGTACATAATATTATGTATGCTCATTGTACGGGTGTTGCGATAAACAAGTACTGTGTAGGTAATGTTATGCAGGAAGTGAGTCTCTAGTAGTGGAGGACACACATAGTAGCCTACTAGTACAGAGATACGTGCTCATATGCGAGAAATGTCGTTAGGAAACGGCTCTCATAGTAAACTACGTACGGCACTCTATACTACACGATTACTATGTACTTGTACTACTACTACAGTGGAGAAAGCACAGGGCCACTACATCACGACGAGAATATAGTATAGCGTCTGGGAGTTGTGTAAGACTCTCGACTCACACAAACACACACACACACACACATAGAGTGACTGTGCTCAAGTTTCTTCCCGTACATTGCAATGCATTGCTTTCTCCTACTGTTACTCTACTGCTACAGTGTGCAGGATGTATATAGGTACATAGTGGGTTAGTGCTGTAGCGGCGTATGGTGTGCCGTACCGTATCCTGTCTACTCTCTACTACTACCATTCTACTACTACCACCACCAACTACCAGCCACCACATTCATTCGTGAAGGAAAGTTGTCTCAGTTGCACTGCATTCCCTTGGTTTGACTTGGCGTACATTCATCCAATCCATTCGGTTCGGTTGAACGAAGAAAGGAGAGAGTGAGAGTGTGAGTTCGGTCGGTCGGTCGACTCACTCACGTCTTCAGTCTGTTCAGGGACAGCGAGGACAATGGTGCACCTTTCGTTTCCCCTTCTCATCTTCAACTTTCCTTGCCAGATTAACTCGTCCTCAAACCGTGAATCTTCCTACCCTTGCAGTTCGCTGTGTACAACGTAAACCAACCATCATTGGCTGCTCTCCGGCTTTTGAACGGTGAACAGTTTCCGTCGAATCGAATCCTTTCAAGTTTCTTGCTGTGCCCTGAGTTCAAGCCGAAAAGACTGGAATTGTCTGAGAGCCAGATGGATAGGGGTGGTCCTTTTCTTGACCCCTTCTTTCTCCAATCGCCATGCTGCTGTTTCAGCTGCTGCAGTAGTACCATCACTCAAGGGGTCAGAACGGTGGCCACCATCTCTATGGTAAGTTTACGCCGTAAAATTGTGCAACCTTCAAAAGAACTTTAACATTGAATATATATATAGATTTGTTATACACGAAATACGACCTTCTAACCACCACACGCGTTTGCCATAGATTTGTTGCAATGTTGTTACATTGAACTTTTTTTCTTATCGACTCATCGTTCAATTCAATGGATACCTGGAATAAAATAGGAAAGATAATATCTGCTGTTCTCTCTGCTCGTGCTTTCCCGCTCGCTTTATCTTTAAGTTCACTCCTCTCCTAATTGGGAGATGAATTGAATTCCGTCGGTACTTTCACCCGGTGAAAGTCAGAGAAAGAATCTCTGCGGGATTAAAGGCAGTTTGTGAAGCAACTTTGTAGCAGCCACTCAAAATATTAACTAGTCTAATTAAGCGATGTTGATTTCAACAAGATTTTAATAAAGCAAGTTTGCCAGTTATTCTCTTCAATCTGTACTCGGCACTCTCATTGAGTCTGAAAAACAGAGTCTGGTACTCTGCTGTTAACTGTCTCAGTTTTACTTCTCTCTCAATTGTTAGGTAGTGGTTGAAGGTTTATGTGGAATGAGCACTTGGCGAGAAGCACCCAGTAAAAGCCAGTCATTAAACAAAACTTTCATTGATATTTGTTCTTACTGGAGCTCATTCCACACGTACATACATATGTATATGTAGTAGATACGTATAGGGCAGCAGTGGAACTACCTCATCGCTCTTATATGCAGCCGCCAATTTACTACTGGCAGTATCTGTTGTAGAGGGAAAGCGTACAACTGGAACACATGAGCACAGTGCTGTGTAGCGTTTAGCTGGGTGTTAGTTAATGTACACAGAAGCAGAGCAGAGAAAACACTTGGTAAATACATGTGAGCGAGACGAGTTAATGAAATGAGAGCCGATCTCAAACTTTCTTCGCTTTACATTTCGATTGAAGTGGTTGGTCCACTTCATGGACTATTAATGTCCTCTCCACCCCCTCCACTACCATATCCGACTTAAATCAATAGAGATAGACTGCATAAGTGCTTCGTAGCCTTGCCACTACATATTATGGCCATTTCTGTAGACATTGCACGTCCAGCCGTCCCGAGCAGGCGAGAAATGGGAAAGAAATTATATTGATTAGAAATCGCCTATATGGAGAAAGAAGGTGGTGGTGGAGAATGGAGAAAGAGAGACCGTTTGCTGAATTAGAAGGGACTATTTGACTTTTGTTTTTCGATACAGGTGGTGGCAACTGGCTACGGGGTGATGGGAATCTGGTTTGCTTTCAATGCCCTCCTCCCTGGTGACATTGCCTTAATTCAAAGTAAAGAAAAGCCGACGACGACCAAGTCCGGATCCGTCGAGGTTTATAACGAGCCAGATAATTTGGTTGAAATTTTACTCATCTGTTCTATCGCTTCTCTTGTCGGCGGAGTCATTCGCTTTCTCTCGTCTCTCTTTCTACTCCGCTCTATCAAAAAGGTACTGTCAACACGCACATTATTTCCATCATTCTGTTCTGTCAATTCGTGTGTTTTAGTACGTACGTTTGCTATTATTTACTAGAAATGACATTTACCTTTGTAAAGCGAGTAATGCTTGTGCTGTTTCCCTCTGCTGCGTATGTGTTGTGACGTTGTGAGTGAAACGGTTGCTAGCTTACTTACAGTTGTTACTGTGGCTATGTAGTATTGTATGTATTATGTATTATTGCTAAGTAGAGCAGAGATAACTCTATCACAATTGCTTTGGTTGCTGTCAAGGCAAGGAATGGCATTGAAAAGACAGTCACTACTCGTAGTAACACACAGATGCACATACATACACTGTACTAAATATGTGCAAGTGAATGCATTGTAGTAAAGTATACCTGCTGTGTGTGTGTGTGTACCTGTTTGCAAGAAAGTAATATAAATGTACATATAAATGTACTCTCTGTAGTAATATGCGCTGTAATATGCGCTGTGAAATTCTATTTTTCCCACTACCTATAGGTAGCATATGAAACGGAGTTATTTGCATTGCATATAATATATTCTGTCAAAATGTGCAGTCATTCAATTGCATTTCACTCACACAGCTCATCCGTACCTGTCCATTCTGAGCCTTCAGTTGTCTAGCTCAGCATTACCGTGTGAGTATTTCCATTTGCAATGTTCCCACACTTGACGCTGACTGTGAAAATTTGTGCTGATTCTGCAAGGATTCTTATTGATACTTAGTTAGTGTTCTCTTAGCGTTAAGGTAGGTGAAGGGAGTAATGCTCTGAGCGTATATCGATACGGTAGCCATTTAGAAATAGAAAGCATGAAATGGATTGTTACTCACACACAAAAAGCAAGATAATAGAAATCGCATTATCTACTTATAGACTATCGTACTTAAGTATACGTGCTATATGCCCTAGCTGCTAGCAACGAGCAATAAGTAGGAATAACACTTTGGCACTGCCATAGTAAGTATACTATGTAGCATAGAGAGAGAGAATTGATGCAATCTAATACATCAGTAATGTTCGTGAGGACAAAGCGGAGAACATGTATTTACTGTCAACTGACTTGCTTAATTGAACAACATACATTAGGGCCTAGTCAGTATGGCAGGTAGACTACAATGGTTGTACTTACGTACATATTACTCCACTTAAGTGAGTACTTTCGTATATTATGCAAAGCTTTTACGATTGATTTTCTTGTAAATATTAGTACATTGTAGATTCTTGACTGTTTGCGTTTGCAGAGTGAGAGAGAGAGAGAGAGAGACTATTTACATGTGAGAGAGGGGAAGCCTCGAATTACTTAGCTTTCTCCTCCGTGTGAGTTGCAGACTATAACCACTATTTAATTTTGCATAAACGCAGAACGCATTCTGGCATAAAGAGCCACTTTAAAGGGAAACGTAAGCGTTCCCTCTCATTTCTCTGATGTCTCCTTAGCTGTGGCCCTTTGTTGTTAACCCTAAGCACGCATAAGGTATGCAGAACGTTTCCTTTTATTTCACTGTCGTTAGGGCACATTTTCCTTGAATTATTATGTGTTACTCACCTATAAATGATAGCGATTTGTATACGGACATTGTGTGAGTTGTGTGTGTGTGCAGCTATGTGTGCTGTCTTTTGTCACAGACAAACGACGATAGAAATTTTTTCAACTTCTCTTCTACTGTTTTCTTTTTTAGTGTAACCAGGTTTGTACAAGGTTTTTATGTGTGTCTGTCCTATGTATTATGAGAATCGCACGCGAAGGTTTTCCGCTGTTTTCATCAGTGCAATAAGCATTGTATGAATTCATTCGTCGGTGCTGTCTCTTTTCTGCCTTGGCATATAGCATGTGCACTGTACTGTACTAGTTGTACATACATAATGCATGGCACACTATGTGCATGTGTGTTACACAAGAGTAAAAAAAAAGTCTGAGCAGAAAAAAGCCACACGTCAAGTAGTACGCAGTTAGAAAATCTATTTTCTTTGTCTTTTCTTGGAATAATACATTTATGTAAGATGATCGCAACATGCTCTCCGACTTTTTTTTTGACTAGTTCTCTAGTGGATGTGTCTTTGGAAGCGTGTGCCAGCCTCCACTTGTGTAAATGTACAAGAGAGAGGCTCATCTAGCAAAAATCGAAAAGCATCTCGTGTATAATGTGATGTGGAAGATTAATTAAATATTTACGTTGTCTAACGGGCCAAGGAATTACACCATTCTCATTGATTTTCTGTAGTAATCTATGTACCGTTACCCGGTTGAAGTCTTGCATGTATCTTTTCTCGTGTTGCTCAACAACATTACTTAGCATCATTTCTACTTAAGAGAGCATGCATTTTAAAGCGTGCTCGATCACCAACGCAAGAGAGAAACAACGTGGCTCTGGTGCTCCTAAAGCTTCCGCCCATCTGTACTGACTAGTGTACTGTGTACGTGTGGCACAACTGGAAAAAACTAATGGCTTGCATTGCAGAGAGGAGATACGGTGGCTAAGCGTACCGTGTGAGTGTGACACGAGTCTGGCTTTTGTAGCATTGGTGGTAGGACTGCGACACACAGAAACAGATTCTATTGCCGGAGAAAGAAAGAAAGAATGAAAGAAAGAATTCCACGTTGATGTGTACTAGGATGCTATGCTATGTTAATGTCATGCGAATGAAAGAGCTTTCCTCGTCCCATTACCCCTGTACGTGTTTTCGTAGTCAGCTTTATTTTTGGTGAGAGAGAGCGCCCCCGTCGTCTTATTCTATTCAAATGCCGTAGTAAATGTGACTGGTGACTTGGTGAGTGGATTCTGGTAGAAGTACATAATTTTTCTTAAATGTTTACGAAATGTACAGGAGAGCAAGACACCAGCCAAGGTTTGGGTCACGATTACGTATGGATTGGTAATTGTGGTTACGGCCGTTGTGCTCGCCGCCTCGCAAAAGAATGACAACCTCTTTAAAAGTCTCACTATCTAAGATTTTTCTCTGTTTTGCTGGTGTTGACTTTCTCCTGCTGCTCTACTTCTTATGGGTCATTATCGTCTATGTTAAGGTAAAGAGAAAGTTACGCATAAATTGACACTTTTTATACATTTTTAATGACGGACAACTACACGGCGCATAATTTTATTCCAATCCATCCCCCGACGATTCGAATCGAAACAACATTGCCACTGGTTTTTGTGTTTTTTTGCGTTTTCAACAATTTTGCCTAATCTTTCACTGTGTTTTATACCATCTCTCTCTTTATGCTGCCTCGTGTTGCACAGGATAATTATAAATGTCTTCCAGGCGCTTCCTCACTCTTAATTTGTTTTGTTTCTCAATTTATCCTTTGACATTTCATTAATTCTTTCCTTGAGCTTATCTATTCATTCTTTCCTTAGTCTTTTGTATTTTATTTCCATTTATGAAAAGTAAATCTTTCCTTTATAAGGAGACTAATCCACAACTGTCACAGGTATACAATTCAAATGGCAGTTTGGTTAGGGTGCTTTAATTGTCGCGTGATGATAAATAGTCGCTGTTAGGAAATTTTTGTAATCGCTAAGTATCTAATGTTAGGTGTTTCGTTCGCGTATTTCCTCCTTAATACTTTACAAGTGTAATTTGGGAGTGAAAACCGGTGAGCGGAAACCAAAATAGTTCAAACAATCAAACTACTCCAAGTAAATCCCTATGAAGTCCGCCCTCGTGGTTTTGTTGTTTCACAATTATACTCGTGTGGGCTTAAAAATGAATTTTAACAATAAACATAAATTTTACAATTAATAATTTAAATTTTTTTGAAATTTGAATTTAAAAATATGAATTTGAATCTTAATTAAAAATATTTGCATTTTTAAAATAAATTTTTATTTTTTTAAAACACGAAACAATTTTTGTCTCCTTATATGGTTTAAATTTTATCACATAAAATTGTATTTGGGCAATTTTATCTTCAACGCATTTTAGTCCCAAATAAAATTTAGTAAAAATACAATTTTTGAACCCTTTAGTCAACTACAGTATTACTTTAGTATTACTTATGTAGTCATTTTCACATATTTTGCGACTACTCTCTGCTAAAATTGTTTTTTTCTCTTCCAAATTTCAAGCCTCTAGCTCAAATATTACAATTTGTTTACCTCTTGTCGGGTTAAAAATTACAATGCGATTCAACATCATTTTAGCAAATTTTCATACTTGGGTATTCCATCTCTTTGCTACAGAGTTTTTGTTTTGGCACATTGTAGTTTTCACAATCTTAATTTTTGAAAGCGACTATATGTAGTTAACCGAATTTAATTAGGTTAACTCATTACTTGCAGAATCATTCCCATTTGCCACGCAAACATAAGTTTACCAAAAGTTATAGTTCGTACGTATCAACGTGTAAATTTTTCTTTTTTAGGTTAGAATGCATTTGTGCTTTTGATTTAGGTATCTTACCTAAAAGACTAGCTTTGTGCACAAAAGTATACCTAACCAAATACAAAGGCGCTGCATTCATTATTAGTGACCATTTGTTGTCTTAGCTATCCTAGTGTCCTCTTCTCAAATGATATAAATAATGGTTAGCGATGCCCAACAAAAACTGTCCGAAAAAATCGCCTCCCCTAAAGGCTCGCTACTCTGGGTCGATGTGGTAGCGAGCCTCACATTTATATAATCCCATGATTATACTTAAAGGCTCAAAAATGTACATCTGTCTCCCATGGCCCCTATACGTCGCCCGTTTGTCCATTGTCTTTTCTCACATTTCTGACAATTTCGCTCACTTTAAAGAATCATTTAAAAAAATCCACTAATAGAATGTAAGTTACCCCCACTTTCAATTCAATTCAAAGCTTTATTGTCATATCAATTGTTGTCTACAATAGACTATAAAATCCCACAGCTCCAGGGTGAGCTCATTTCTTTTTATATACTTACTTACCCCCATTTGCAATGGTCATATTTCAACGATTGAATTGAAGTGGCGGTACATTAGTTCTCCATTGAATCAGTCTCCCTAGCACACATTGCAAGATTCTTCCAGCAACTTCCAATTTAGAAAGATTTGAGGCAAAATAAAGTTATGTAATTCCCAGCTTTCCCGTCTCAAGTTTCTCAGAGAATGAGAATCTTAAAACGATTTTTTGTAATCAAGAAAATAATAATTAAAATGAATTTTTTCATGCGGTATATTATACACTGCTCCAAAAACCCATGGGTCGAATACCCTGAACTCCCGTGCCTTTTGTACTATCAATTCATTCAAGTGCATGCTTGTGATTTTCCATACTAATTACTTTATCCAAATCCATTGCCTGAGTGGGTTGGTGTTATTAAGGGCCATTTGGAGCAGCATGGTGGAAGCTGTTGCTTCTTCATCATTCTCTCCATTGCCTATTGACGACTTTCTCCCTGCCAATCTCCCAGCCCGCCAAATATTTTTATTCGTAATAGATTTTGCATAAATCCTAGAAAATAAGGGTACAACACATTTCTCCCGAACACTGGGTTTAACTCTTCGCCACCCTGGCTAACAAAATGCACATTTCCCCACGCGTGTGCTTTCACCTAATCTCCTGCGTGGTCAACTGGTCAAAATCTTGAAACAGCTGCCTTTATATCCTAAACTAGTAGTAATTGTAAGAGTTAATCCAAATGTGTTTCGATTCCCACTTGGGTTGCCTTTATTCTATCATCCCTTTCTAGAAACTTTACCCTCCACTAAATTACTCATCCCTATCTTAAAATCTATACTCTCTATCTCTAATTCAATTTAAAGGAGACAATTGACATGCCGGGCTTGTGATTACGGCCACTTTCACCAAGTACTGTCCCATCAAAGAATTCTTACGAGTCCCCGTGGTGCTGCACACAACGATAACGGCACACGACAACCACCACCACTGCTCTGCTACATACAACAAAATCGACAACTACTAACCAGAACCAGGCAACAATTTTGGACGAACAAGAACTCTAAATGACAGTATATATCTAATACAAGAGAGAGAGACAGAGTTTGCCGCAAGTCATGTCAGAGCGAGCGACTCATAATAATGCACGAGTTGTGTTATCTGCGTACTCGTGTCGAATTCTTAATAATGCCCATCACTACAACTCAACTCAAACTCAAATCTCAATTCACTCTAATACTAATGCTACACACATTAGCTTCGACTATATGTTACTATATACATTCTACATATATATAAATATATATACTTGTGCTCTACTGTCACCTCAATCAGTATTGTGCTGTAATATAGACACACTTCTTCCATCGATTCAATTATGTAGTAGTTATTAACATGCTGAAGGTAATTTCAATGCTAGCACCAATAGTCAAGCCAAGTCAACAACACACTCACATGCTACTAACTATATACGAAACCATGGAAAGACTACTAGGCCACGAACCTATAAATCATACATACATACATACTAAATGCTCGACACAGAAATCAAATAATTTAGCCAAGTATACTTATGTATATATACACTTTGTGTAATGGTAGGCAGGCAAAATGTACTAATAGGAACAAAGCATGAGACAGAAATTCGCCTACCACTCCACTCCACTCACTCCGATGCTAAAATATTATATTTACTATAGGACTGTGTATGTGTGTGTGTGTGTGTGTGTGTCGGCGGAATCTTGGGACGACGACACTTCATTAGATTACATATTATGTACATACATTATGTTGTACTTACACATCGTACAATCTAATTTAATGTACTCTTACAGACTTGACAATGTTAACTGTCAACTTGCTGGGAATATGGAAAGTTTTGTTGCGTCAGTCTGTCAGTAGCTTCGGTTGAGTCTTACCTAATTGAATTACTTGCCGGAAACGTAAGACATTGAAATGAACTGACATTACGTAACGCATAAAAAGCTCATTCTACTACATAAAACTTTAACTACCTTACGTACTAAATATAACTAACAATAATCACGTAATAATAATAATACGTATACTGTTATACATTGTCGAAATCGGAACTCATCGTTCATGTAAATACATTATTGAGAGTCTAATCTTAACATTACAGATAGGGATACAAGGGAATCTCTGCTGTAACCGGAAGAGACTAGACGGAGCAAATGGCGCTTTAAAAAAAGTACGATTGCATAATTACTATATATACCTTAATCCTTATTAAATAACTATTAATATACAAATAATTACATTACACGTGTACTACAACATATAGAAGAGAATTGCAAAGCTGGTATTTGCAATTACTTTAGAATTTATATTCACAAGGGAATCATTCGTTGTTCTGATTGATTAATAAGTCAAGTGTGTTTAAGATAGTTGAGTGAGAAATCGTCTTCAATGTAATTTAAATATACTAGTTCACGTATACCTATGTGTATAATCATATATGATAATATATGTGTATCTGTACATATATATAGATAATTTTCTCCATTATTATAATCATGGACACATTATCACACATGTAAAAGTACTTAAATTTGTGACATAAAGTAGATTTCTAGACAGAATTTACATCAAATGTTTATTTGCGTGAATTGAATATTTTCAAAGTATTACTATTGCTACATAACACACATGGAGACTAGTGATAGACCACAGAGAGTAATAAAAATGAAAAGAACTGTTATATTAATTTGTAATTAGTACCTAAGTAATTAGTACAATTTCAATGGAATCGCAATAATAAAGAAAGTACTATGTAATATGAAATGACAAAGAGAAATACTGGAAATCTGTTAATTACAATAAAATTTGCATATACTTAGATACAAAATAACAGAATAGCACGATTACTATATAATATTCTGTTAGTGACCTTTATTATGTATGTACGCCCCTTCCCATTCTCTCCTTCTCAACAAAGTAGATCGTTAGTTAGGCAGATCATGTCAGGCCCCGGAGAAAAACGTCCAAAAGTTCATTTAGGCAAACAGCGGGAGTCACATAAATTGAAATGGAATAAAACCTCTTAAAGCGCTTCAAATTGTTATAAAGTATGCGAATATATGCAAATACTTGGGACGACAAGTTTATTCCATGCTTGAAACTTTAAAGGAGCCTACATACAAATAATGTATTGCTATACGCGCGTATAAAAAAGTGTTGTCATTGCAAATGTCCCATGTTGGCCAGAATGTGAATGTTGCATGCTTGGTGCTTCTTCAGGCTGAATTTTCACAAACCAAACAGTCTCATGGCAAACTGAAGCGAGCTAAATCGATATTTCAAAGATGATCATCGAGTTAGGAGAATTTTAAGTTACAAAGACCTTGTAAAGTTGTAACTAATCTTCCTAAGTAAACATAAAGAGCGTCACTGCTCCACTCGACTCCACGAACTGTGTATTTACTTGAAGGCGAGCGAAAGAAGAAAGAAACTTAATTGAATTGAACCATCAAACAGAATCCCTTTCCCGTCTTCGCCTCAGTCTGCCAGTAAGTAAGTACTTTAAAAATGAATGTAACACAACTTCAAAGAGAATATGCATTCTCTCTTTCTCTGTCTTATTCAAATTCCTTCGTCCAAGAATTTATTCTCCTCTCTGTCTAGTAATAATGAACTGATCAGAATCCAAACTACATATATATTTATACAGAATATAGATGTTCAAAACTGTTTTGGAGCATAAATTTATTGTTGTAGGAAATGGCAGCAAACTGTGATGAAGAATCCATTCCTACAAACAATCTTAATCAAAAGTTGAAAACAAAGGTCAACAGAAAAAGGCCAAGAGTGCGCAGGTAGAAATAATTAATGTACAGCAACAAGTTTTATTCTGTCAGCTGACAAATCATTAGATACATATTTGAAGAATTCATGGTCATTCTGCTGTATGCACTCGATTTTCTGTCCTTTGCACACAATTCATCCCTAACCTACATAGCATTTATTCCCTGAATCACCAAGATACACAAAGTGAGCACGAAGGGAAAATAGCATTATGGTAATCGCGAAATTGCTAATCACACCAAACTGCATTCTAAATACATTGGTGGCCTAACAATAAGTGGGAGCTCTGTTCGACTTTCCATGCTTTATGAAAGAGTAATAAGGTAATCATAAGGGAAATTCCAATTAAGCTCCTGGATTAAAATAAATCCGACATTCGGGAAAATGATGCGTAAGGGGATGCTTACAGTCATAACAAAAGAGAAAAAAGAATAGAAAACTCGTTCCACCGTTCTCATGTCACTTCCAGTGTGTACTCAATGTCTGTCAAAACATGAACACTACTACAATGATTTGGATACGATCTTTCATATAGAAATTGTCAGTTCAGCTCAGATAACGACACAATTCTGTTACAATTCTTATGTAAATGCATGGGTACTATTTTAGTGCACCGTTGATACACAAGTGGGTGTCACGTAGGTGTGAATGCCTAAATGATTGCAATAATGTGTGCCAGTACCTAAAATGCAAGCAACGAGAACCTACAACATTTTCACATGCACACGCTGTCCATTACTATTGCAATACTATTGAACGAAAAATATTTAAGTAATGGTAACAATAAAGTGCATGACCACTGAAGGTTTATTTTTAGTTAGTAGCACACGTAGTCACCGAATTCTAAATAGCAACGTCCACGTGATTTGTCAATGATACGACAATGATATTTAGTGTAAAATATTTATGGTGTGAAACGAGACTGAGACTATGAAAACGTGTATACCACAAAATGAACGTAGTAAAGATACTCATAATATAGTTAAGGTACAAATAATTCATTGTGGTAATTGATACCTACTGCCATAAAATTCGTATCGCTAATTACTTATAATTACGAGTCTAAGAGTAGTGATTTTCCTAGTCGACACTATAATTGCATAGTAAGGGTAACTACAAACTACCACTAGCACTGCAATGCATTCACAATTCACACACACGAGGGCAGTCAAATAAAGTACATAGGTACTTATGTATTTCTCTTCTGTTATCAAATATTGTGTCAGTAGGTTTATTACTTTGTATAACTAGCAGTTTGATCTCAGAAATGCAGCAGTAGACGAGCCAAGTTAGATAGCTGTAATAAATTACATTAATTCGTAGGCAAAGTACTGGACTAAGTGTATTTATACAGGGTGGCACAAGAAATTGTTAAATAGTAATGTTCCTTCTTTGAAATGTTTTCCATTTCTGATTGCGCAATCTGATAAGGCAACAAGCAAATTAAGACAAACCAATTTAATTTAAATGTCCCATAAATACTTGTCCTAGTCAGATATAAGAATGTATTTTGTTAAAAGAGCCGACACATTTCTTGGCACAGCTTTCCAAACACAGTTTGAATTTCCGATGAAAAATAGTCCGAAGTGCCCTAGATTCTTTTTTAGTACGACTAGATAGTGCTGAGTCAACATGAGCCCTGGATTTATTCATGTCAAGAGATTTATAATGTATGTAGCTTTGAATCAGTAATCAAATAAGGGCATTGAAAGGTACAATAACTAATTGTAAGCACCAAATAACCTCTGAATGGATTATATAGCCAAATCGAGATTTGAGTGTCAAATTTTGGTTCAGATGAAGGTAAATATTTAAATAGTTATTGATGCAGTGGTTAGTTAAGTATTAATAATGCTTCCTTGGATTTGGTTTTTCTCTTGAAATTAAGTTTCGATTAATTTGGATTCTTAAACCAATTTTCTTAAAAAATTTCGTTTTAATTTGTTACGGGAAGAAAATTGAAACTATTCAAAATTAAGCTGATTTTTGGATGATAAAAGTAGATATAGACGTCAGTCTAACTTATAACTAATAATAGCTAATTAAAGCTATCTAATTATAATTAGGTGTGTCTTTTTTTTAAACTCATATTTGTCAGATTGTTATAAAATACAGTTGTAATATTTGAAAAATCGTTGGTTTGCGAGATTTATTTCAAATTATTTTCTCCCATATTTTCTTACTTCATTTTCTGCCTTGAGTATCACTTTTTGTAATTGTTTTACAGAGGAGTATGTCATCATATAACGATTTTATTCAAAGGTCATGGCTGAATTATTTGTTTTGTAGGATATGTTTAATAGCATAATAACTTATAAGTGATTCATTCCGTATCTTGTCCTGAGGTAACTTGTCTTACACATTAAGTACAATAGTACATGATAAAATCATGCTTTTAATACATTTACACGACAATAGCTTTGAGAATACGAGTAGAACACATGCACCTTTTAGGACAATGTAAGGAATTGTAGTGCGGTTACAAAAGTACACATAGCTTGTACAATTAATTACTTAGGACTTACGACATCGTTTTCTCTGTGCTTCATTCCATAGAGATTACGCATAGCTCGATGCATCTACTTCACAAAATACTCCACTTGAAACAAATGACTTGAATCCAGCGAAGGTTAGTAGGCTTGTCTCCGTTCCCTCCTCGCATTAAACATAGAACAAGATATTACCTACAGTTCACAACCAACCACAACATAGACCAAGTAGAATTACAAATAATTTATATTATATACCTATATGGGTAAGCGTTTATAGCAATTTTTGAAAATTATATATATTTACTACGATTTAGGAATAGCTAACGGAAATAGTTTGTAACAAGTAGTCAGTATGCAGGCATGACACAGGAGTTTATACGAGAGAGTAAGAGAAGACGCACACACGTCCAACAAAATTTTGAAAGACTACTTACTATTGATAGCTCTGCCGTAACATCTTCAATGGTGACCTATTATTAAGTGCAATAGCTTATAATTTGTTTACCTTGAAAGTTATTTTACGTCGTATGAATCTCTCAACACATTTTCTCTTGGAGAAAATAAATGTATTCACAATCAGTCGACCTTCATTCAGTGGCGGATACAAGTGGTTTATATAATTTGGAGACTTTGTCGTCTGCACTTTTAGTGGTCGTGAGGGAGTATTCCAATTTCATGCGCGGAACAACATGGCTTCATTATAACCGGAGAGAGAATATGCATACTCTTAAACACAGATGGTCAAATTACATATTACTAATTACAAATTGCACTGAAAGTTCGAAATTACATGTAATTTGACAAAGCAATATTACCAAATTACATCACTTCAAATTACACTGAAAGCTCGAAATTACAATTGTAATTTAATTACAGAGGAGTTTCCCTGGAATTTATTATAAAACCTACAAATTATGTAATTTGGCCATCTATGCTCTTAAAAACACTAAGCATGCAAATATGCCCTAACGGCTGAAACATTCAAGTAAACATTGTTTTTCGAAAGTTCGATATCAAAGAATGTTTTCCAAGAAAAATGAAGTGACTGATTTGTTTAAAATCTGCTCTAAAACTCTAAAATAAGTAATAAAACACAAAATCTATGCAGAAATCTTTAAAAGAAAAATATTGGTGAAAGGGAATTTTATCTTTGTTAGAATCAATTCCACCCATAGGCATCATTACATGTGTATTTATGGTTCACTTAAAAAGTACTTTGTACACGAATAGCAAGTTTTTGAATAGAACTTTCCCCTTTCCTCTCATAACCCCTAAGTAGGCATATTACCTACTTAATTTATAAAAGTAATTCAAACACTATGGTGAAATATCATACTTATTCTGTATAAATTTGTACTAAAAATCTGTTTATGTGTAGAATTTCATTGTTAGTAGTGAACCAGCTCTGCAGCATAACATTTCACTATTTGTTCATCAATCAAGGGCTTACTTTCACCTAAATTCTTGACTAAGGTACATTTCATTTCCACGAAAATAGCATGAGAGTCGATGATATATTACATTCGCCTCCTTTGTACTTTTGATTATTTCATTTATCTTTGGAATTTCCTCGCACATCAGCTTTCACATGAATGCATTTTGTTTTCTCTGAAAGCCCCTTTCACATTCTAATGTAATGTGATTTAATTTCCAGCAGGTATCTACTGTGTAACCACTGCGTCCCTGCTTTCTCGACTGGAGACCGATGCCATCACCTAGCAAACCAATTCATAATTACATTCATTAAGTTTGCATTGTCCACTCCATTATAGTTAGACTGACTACGTAGTTTGAAAAGTGGTAGTATAGCATTCCGTGCACCATGCACACAACCATTCTCACAGCCCAGCAGTCTTTCATTGTACGGATTCTCATCTCACCGATGATAGCGCATGAAAGAATGAAGGAACGAACCACTATATTTTCTATTGCTGATATTAGCCTTTGATGCTTCCACTTTCCAAGTACTTTGCAGCACTTCTTTGATGTCAACTTTTGTTCTGTGGAGTACTATGCCACTACTAGGAACGTACTCGGCTCGATGAACCATTCTACAAGAGTTTTCTCATAAGGTGCTCCAAACTCTGCCCATTTATATGATATCATTTCCGCTGGGTTATTGAATAATATTAAGAAATAAAGAGAACTTGGACTGATTCAATGTAATCACTCGAGACTTTCATTTCTCTCACTTTCGCTACTTATTTATTTAAGCGCATGATATTTTTCCGAAACTAATGTTTCTCTTTCAGTTCTCGCTTTCATATAAATAGCACACTTAACTAGCGAATCTACTCTCCCTTTCTCTGTGTTCTTGGGAGAGTTCCGTAACTGTTGACCGGAAAGCAGTTCCGTTATATATAGTGCATTCAATAGAGATTCCTGGACAATTCAACCCCTCAGACAACTTAACCCTAAGATAACTCAACCTCAGCAATAAACTCAACCCAAGCGACAACTTTTCTGACAAGCTTTTTATAAAAATAATTTCAAAAAATTTAATTTTGAAGGTGAACTAAGACCAAAGCGATAACGATGTGTCCCCAGCCAACGAAAGACAACTAAAACAAATTCCAAATTGCAGAGACAGAGGTGAGATATATCCACGTGCAATAAAAAGGAAGGAATGGCTTTATCACGACCTTCATCACAATCACACCCCTCCTCTGAGACGTGTATATTCATGTTGTTTACATAATTAGTATAATAAATATTGAGGGCGGAGTTTTTCACTCGGGTTGAATTGTCCTAATATGTACTCCACACCCCACTAATACAAATAAGATTCATCGTATTTATGATTGCTTAGAGAAGTTGGATTAGTTTTGCTTTCAGGATGCAGTCAGATTGAAAAGTGGTGATTCGAAGCGAAGGGGAATCGAATCGTTAGTAATAATATATGGTCATAACGTGAGCTAACATGACATAAAACTGTTGCTGTGTAGTAAATAATTCAGCAAGTACTGCTGCACACCGTCAAGTCTCTCTCTCTCTCTCTCGCTGCCACCGTGATGTTGTGTAATGTGGCAGTGTTGGTGCGGTGTGCTGGCTGTGGTGGTCGGAGTAGCAGTGCATTAACACACTACAACTCTGCTACCGTATCGCACTTATTACTCCACAAATACCAACGAACTTGAATTGAAGTGGAATGGAGTCCTCCACTGTGTTCTCTCTCTCTCTCTCTCTCGGTTCGAGTTGCATACAAACAAAAGGCTGGAAACATAAGCAGCAGCGGCAGCAGCGAGCGACTCGACTGGTGCTGAAGGAGAAAAGCCTTTTGTCCTCTAATCCATTATGTTCTGTTATTCATTTCGGGTCTCTTTTAGCCAGAATTGACTAACTGAGTGTTTGTCCAATAAAATTGCGTCAAGTTTTCAGCTCCGCTCAACCACTCTTTATTCTCCAATGGATTACTCTGAATTCCAACAATGGTCCACGTCAATTCCGCTCTGTTCCTGTCTACTAGAATCCCCGTCGAAACAATGAGAACGTGTTATGTTATTTCGACTCTGGTCTCACTCACACTAACTCACTCACAGAACAGACAATATCAGACAACAGAGCCAACTGATTCAACTTTCTCGCTCCCGTTCAAATGAACTTATGTTTACCTATAGAGGCCCACCTACTAAGTTACATATTTTGTATACGAAACGTTTCTTGCTTGTGGAATCGCGTCTGATAACGCAAAACTTTATGGTTTGTAAATTTAATCGCATTTCTGTTCTCTCCATTGTGAAACTAAGTTCTCAAGTCAAGTTTTATTGTACTCTAAGGCTGATATAATACAGCAGCGTCAGAACATTCTCAAATATGATGTCACATGCTAGCACAGCACATCATAATGGAATACCATGCAAGCCAAATGAAGGAGAAATATATCCTTCTGTATTTTACTAAAATGGTAAGTTAAGAGGAATGTTCTAGTTCTGGTGGAAGACTTTCATTCTCGTTCGCTGCATTACTTGTCATATTCCATTTCCTATGAAATCTACATTAATATTTACACGCGTGCCTACGTGTACATATGCGTGTGTACAAATGACTTTGGCTGAATGAAAGAAAGCAATAGGGATTTGTTTTTATAAAATCTGCGTTCGCATGTGTACCCAGCCACGGGAGTCAAGACAGACTGAACGCACATTATCAATCAGTGAACATGCATTGTGCATATTATGCATACTTAACATAAGTAGCTAGAGTCTTGAGGGCAATATCTTAGAAAGCTAAATAGCACTGCTCATAAAAGCACCTTAGCAAGTCTTCTGCGTAATCAGATACGATTTCAATATTACAACTGTGTGCACACAGTACGCACTTAAGTACAAGCAGTATGTGTTCGTTGTGTGGTTGTATGACAAGTTTATTTCCACTTACTTACCAGAATGTACTGCAAAGTAGAGTCAGCGCACGTTTTGCACAAAAAAATACATATTTAATGATATTAGATTATTTACAGATAGGACTGTGGTGGTAGTAACATTGTTTTATAAGAACTTTACAGCTCTGGACAGGACGGGGACAAAATAAAACATTATAGGACAGCATGCGCAAGTCGGAGCCAGGACGGCTGCCAAGCAAAATTTCTAACCTCTCCAGAGCATTTACAATTTGTCCGAGAATGAAACGGATTACAATAGCAAGTGAAGGAAACCGAAGGAAAACCATTCCAAAAAATTAGCAGTTTTGCCGTACTTGCAGAGGAAAGTTGGCGCCGGGCGTCGGCACGCAAGCAAAGAAAGCTAAGCTAACTAAGCCAAGTATCTGAAAGTGTATCATTGTGCTGCTCCGCTCTACTACCTACTACTACATACATTTATACTACATATATAGCACATGGAAGCCCAGAGCCACGGCGGCAGCGGTACGACCTGCTATTGACTGACTGAGTGGCTGTAAGTATTGTGTACGTACGCAGAGTAATGTAACGTGGTGAGTAGCGTAGACAGAGAATGTATTGTCCTATATATAAGTTACTAGTTAACAGGACCCAGTCGGTTATATTATTATGATGTTGTGTATAAATCCTTTAATGCCGCATCACTTCTTCCTCTCTCTTTCTGCACACAGTTTTTCCCTAGAACAGAAGAATAGAGAGGAAAGAGGAAAAAGCGAGAGAAATGTAACCAGGAGCTTCATAAATTCCACCGTGAAGACTCCTTAGTAGTATTCTTCAGCTAATTCTTCTTCTTCTTCGGATCTGTGTGTGCTCCAGTATTCTTTGCTAGGCTCCTCTTTTTCTTTCCTTCCTTTCCAAGCCATTAGGTTGTGGGGTCAACTTTTTAAGAAAATAATCATTTCCTCGATTACTCACTCCGTCCATACCACTGGAGATGTTATTACTAAAGAAAGAAATTTCTCAATTGAACTAAAAAAAGAGAAAGTTTGTTAGACGCAGAGCTTACTGCTATATGTGTACTGTAGAGTACCACCAACTACCAACTAGAGATCATAATAAGAAGTATTCATACTTAAGACTGGTACTCAACTGAAACCAAAAGAAGTAGTAATATAATATACCAGAGTACAATAGAAAATTGGAGGAAAGACGTGGGGAAGATTTCTTGGAATTTAAAAAGAATTATTATTGCTGGAGGAGTGAATGTGCTGCTGACAAAAGTCCGAAAAACTTGGCCAAGACTTTATATAATATAGTAGTTCTATATAGTATATATATTGGCACTAGTTATATATCTATAAATAAGAGTCAGATACAAAGTTTCTGGGAAAATACACTTTTGCACATAGTCCATGGAACGTAGTATTCAACCAATGGGGAATATTTAGGATGGAAAAGTCTGTAAATCTGAAGAGATGATTCTATTTTAGATTTTGATGCACAGTGGTTTTGTTAGGTGGACGGGAAATTTAGAGCAGCCACCGGCTTCATAAGAATGCCCAACTTGATCTCCATTATCCGTATCTGTAGCACTAATCTTATCCGAATATGGAGATCCATGACTACAGGCCAGCATTACTGCAGACACTCTGTTGCTAGCTAGCAGTGGTCCGACAGTCTGGAACAATAATTTTCACTTGTGACAGCTATCACAGGAATATTTAGATTTATTCACCCATATCGTATGCCTCATCGTATAAAATTACATTGGAGCCTGTGTAAACTATTGTTTATTCGTATGCTAAGCACAGGAAGCTAAACAAAAGTTCATTAGGATCAAACAGGTACTGGAATTCACTGTATCCGTGCTTTGTACGCACACAACACACAGACGCCGTCCTCCTCGATGTGTGTGTGTGTGTACACAAACAAATTGTGTATACGGTAGTTGCATTGTGATGCCTAGCCGCTCTCTCTCTCTCTCTCATCTCGCTTTACACTGTAAAAGACATTAGCGCTGCTGGAAATAATCACGCCATGGCCAAAGAGCCATGCTTTGAGGACAGAGATAATTAAAGCATTGGACGAGACTTGACTCGGCTACAATTACAATTAGGCAAGCCAGATATGTACACGGCCTTCATTTGTCGTCTATTTGCTGGAACTGTGCTTTAGTGCTTCCCTGAGTTCCCACGTAGCCACTTCCTCCGCTCCCATGTAAAAGTATAGGACAAGTGTGTGTGTAAGTGCACGATTCTACTCTCTCGACCTAAATACAGATGAGCTTTGGCTTCATACGTAATATAGTACTAGATTGCTAGATGGTTAGTCGTACAAGCTACTAACATAAGGAAAAGTCCGTAAAATGCTTACTACTTTTCAGGCAACTCTGCAGTGCTCTCTACAACTGTGTATCAACATTAATGCAAACAAATATGGTTACATGCCAAATTAGTTGGATTACAATATATCTCCAGAATTTATGTTACTTGGGCTAACTCACCAACTATTTACATACATGCATATGTGTGTGCCTAAAAGACCAAAATAAGGATTACAGCTGGCTAACCGAACCGCGACTTGAACTTAAATGTTAAACATTCTACTATGGCCATATGTATGTATTATGTATGTATGGCTGGTTGAACTGAATCTAGAAATGTATACGCTGTTATGCATATGCTCATTATAATAACTTTATAAATCAAGAAGAAAAACTCTAATTTTGCATAACCAACAACAAATGCCACATTTACGGAATAATAGCGTGACTTCTCTTATCTCCACTTGACTCCAGTCGTTTCAGTTTAGCTTTCACTCCTTTCTCCTTTCTCTATGTGCTTATATGGCAGGAGAAAAGCTGAGCTCACGGAAACTACGTAAACCCGAGCCTAGCCTATTTTTTACAGTCTTTATTGCCTTGGGCCGTGGTGACGTTTTTGGTGAAGCAATGGTGAAAGTTTTAATAAAATCTCTCTCTCCATTCGTCAACGCGCACGAAAATAATGGATTGTGTACTGTGACTTGTGACTGTTTCTCCATTCAACGGCAAGATTTTCGTATGCAAAACGTATTGCACATTGCATTACACAGTGAAATAGCAGTTGTGGAATTCTGAGCGATTTTATGTCAAAATTCTATATTTACACACACATGTGGAATTCTAAATCATATGAATCTAGTTGTGTTCTTTATTATTACGTCGTGAAATGTATAACAAGGTGCAACTTTACTTCAGGTAGTAAGTAGCTGAGCTCAGGGCCACGATGGGAATATGATCAAGCACGTCTTTCCATCTAGTCCTCCTTTCATACAGTGAAAACGAAATCCTTCCTATACAGTTGAAGTAATCTTATTGCAAAATTGCCTTAAAGTGCTTGTTGAACGTATAGTTCACGTAATCTTATAAAACCAATTACTTTACGGCTTAAAATTATTTCGTCGAAAAAAAATCATGTAAGCCAGTGACCTTTCCCTTCCACCTTGCTTTGTAAAATCCTATTAAACATATCTTTTACATAAAATGTGAAAGAATTCAAGGTTTTTTTGAACCCTATATTTATACTGCGTGCTCAATTAAAATAACGGTTTAAATTCAAATCCCAGATAGCATTGAACAACACGCCATCTGAAAAGGTTGTTAAACTCGTTGTCAACTACGATTGCACATTTACAGAATTGGAGCACCTTTTCCTATTGTAGTGGGATTGGGATCAAAAATGTGTGTGATGTGAACATTTCACTGTGAGGATCAAAATCCCTCTATTCATCTTGAACTCTGGGCTTAATCTTATTCTGAATTTTGCATTCATGCTTTCATCACCTCACTCCCGACTTCCTTTTTACTACTGCTGCAGACTACCAAAAACTGACTCAGGTATCACACTTGACTCAAAATCACTTCAAAGTTGCTGCTTACCTTGAACATTTTGTTTTAGAGCTGGGGAGCGGCGGCGGTGGTGAGAATTGCTCGACCCAATCGTTACATTTTATCATTACTGACTCACTTTACTATTTAATGTTTAATATCAAACAGCCGGAATTTAGTACATATAGAAAATATTATCTGACTATAATCTTTGTTCCTAGCACAGTGTACAAATGAATATGTATGTAAGTGAAAGCTGGTTAAATGACGGGTGCTTTCAGCGAGACGTAGCTCTCCTCTCCCCACCAACATGAACGCAACACCACCGTAAACTCTCCAACAATATTTATTCAACAGAATCCCACTAGTACATTATTTTAGTACAGTAGTGTAATATAATTCCTTGTGCTAAAATGAGTTGTTCAAGATTATTGCAAGTCCATAGAGTAGGAATAAGCATATCTGCACAGTAAGCAACCTCTGCACCTAATTCTAATAAGCTACCTAGAATGTACATGAATAATTCATCACTTGTGGGTGCTTTATCATAACACCCAATTCAACTGTGGGAGGATTCGGATTTTTGACATTGAAATATTCATGCACTTCATAGTTTCTACATGGAGAATATAAATTCTAAACCGTGCACACACACACACACTCTCTCTTTTATGCCTTCTTTACAATGCCCACACGTATCAGCCTACCTTGTAAGTTAACTTTCTTCCGCCGGGTTACACTATTCTCATTCGTTCCTTCTCACACCTATACTAGAGCACAGTTCATATACCTTTATACACAGTCTGACAGCAATAAGGAACGAACGAACGTATCTGATCTGACTGAAGTGAACTGACTGAATTGAAGTGAGCTGACACCGTGGAATAGCAAAATGACGGAGTGAGGCTAGACTGCGAGGCTACGCTGCACCGGAACATAGTACTACGTATGATACACGTACGTAAGAAATTGTGTGTACATGTGTAGTATGTATGTACTTGTAGTACAATGTAGTAGTGGTGAAACCAGACGTGATTCCGCAGAATATGCATACCGCTACTACTGCTAGTAGGTTGTATGTATGTATATAGGTAGGTGGCAAAGTGTGTATATAAAGTGTACAAAGGCTATGGTGTGTACTGATTGTGAGAACCACTCTGGAGCATGTACATGCAGTTTGTTCTGGCCCATGAAGAATAA
>JABASC010000611.1:0-35366 GCA_019776185.1 Plutomurus gul | reverse complement strand
ATTGCAGATGCGTAAGTGACAGACAGTATTGTAGAGTGAATGTCATTTACGTGTTTTGATGTGTTGTGACTGTGATCTATCTTCACGTGTGGATGTGTGACTGTCTTTTACGTGGTCGAAGGTCTGACAATCAACTACGATTATGTACTTGGTGTGACACTCTTTTACTTGTTTGAATGAGTGACACTCAGTTACGTTTTCCGTACGCAGGCACTCCTTTCCCAAGCAGTCATTCATGCCGGATTGTCATTATCGGTATTCCACACAACTTGCTGATCATACCTAATTAACAGCTCTGCTGATAATAACCATGCAATGAATTTCGATGCTGACCTGGTGTGGAGAGTGAGTTTCATAAGGCGTTGGAGATTTCTTAATGAGTCTAAATATCTCAACGGAAAATACTGATAGGACAGAAGAATATAAGTGGAAAAGTTGAAATGAATTGATTTCAAGATTTACTAACTGAAAGCCTTTGACCATGAACATTGTTTTCTAACCAGTCAACTTAGTACATAACTTTACATGTACTTAAATCTAAATTAGCTAACCGTTTCTTTTGATGTGTTTCACAATTGTATGTACCATTAAAATTAATCGTAATTCAGCTTCATTGAAATTTTGAGTCTCCTTGTTTCTTATGTAAAGTTTGAATGGAAAAAATTATCGTGCAATGTGAATAGATTGATTTTTGAACTTGACAATTAAATATTAGCATACAACCATGAACTTACAATTAATTCTAGTTCCCTTGCTTTGTAAGAATGGAGTAAAATTAATTCATAATGGGATTAAGGATTAATTGATTCATAGGAAAGTTTCCTGATTAAGAATTAATTTAAAGCCAAAAATGAATGAATCATTAACTGAATATAATTAAAAATGGACTATTAATAATGAGTGGTATTATACAGATAAAAGTGGAGCTAAAATTACATTTATTGAGACAAACATTTATTGTTAAGCTCTTTTTTCAGTTGCCGTTGCATAAAATGTTTTCGTATTCATATTCGCATTATATGTTGAGTAATATAAGTTATATTAAGGTTACGACTAAATAGGATTGAATCATGGACAGCAGAGATCTGTGTGTGCTTATAAGCACACACAGATCTCTGCTGTCCATGATTGAACATGTTGGGGTGCGCTGACACTATATAATCGTCCATTACGTTCATGATAACAAACAAAATCAAAATATGCATTTATGTGAGGTTAACCCACAACAGTGTCATTGTTTTCAGCCTCTACTTTTTAATTCTTTTAGAAATTGAATTACAACTACACTGGGTGATAAGTCAAATACAATAACATGTACCCTTTAATATGCTTTAATCCTTTACAAGTCAATTTTAACACTACTTACTAGTAAGCGTGGGTTTTATGTATTAATTATGCTGCTTCCACACGCTTATATAAATCTTTAAAATATTACTTTGAAAGTTAGACAATCCTGATTGAGATGCCTAGGTTTAACTATTTACTACCTATAGTTACTAAATAATTGGCCGTGTGTAATGTTCGCTTGCTACATTTGTTCTGTACTTATACTACATTAAGTAAGATACTACAGTATTTTATTTGTTGGTTGTAATCATTTCAATCCATAAATACCCATACTCTTTTGAATTGCATTGTCCGCTATTTTAAAATATAGATTTATACACAACACGTAATTCAACAATATAGCACCTCCGATAATACATTCAAACATGCAAAGCTATTTAGTTTACTACTTTCCGAAATTTTCGGGTGCAGGTATCGCAAACTATCAATTTCGTCAATTACTTCCGGTAATTGCTGTTATAAAAGTAAAACTATTCAGCTATATATTCCAAAGTCTAAACAACTACATACAATAAATAATAAAAATAAATTAGTCTTATTATTCATCTTCTTCTGGGGCCGACGAACAGTACCACGCAATCCAATCAATGATTTCAGTCTCTGTGGACCGTTCGGTCGTACTGAAGGAACTTGCAACATTTTTTAACAATTGCGATAAGAGAAAATCAAGATCCTGTGGCCAATCTTCTCTCAACAAAGATACACACTGCTCTTGCAGACATTGTACTGTCAACAAATTTTCTTTTAACATCAATTTAACCAAAATTTCAACGATATTCCAGGATGCAACTGGATTTTCGGATTGAGCTAATAACACTATGTTTCTTGGACATAAAATCTTGGAAGAATCACTCCACATAGTCTTCCAAAATGAAACAAATTTTTCCAGCCTTTCCGCTGTTAATAACGATGGAGTAAACGCGGCCATTGCAAGGCAAATATCTATTGTAACTGACGTCACATAAGGAGTTGCTCCAAGTAGATCCTCATCTAAAACACAATCGACGAGGTGGGGATCAAATGAATGGCCTTTGTGAACTTTTTGAAGACATCTATGAATCGTTATCATAGCCTGGAAAGACGAGCTTTTATTAGTATGATCCTTCTTCGGACGTTCTTCCAAATTCATTGGTTGTTTAGGAACAACGGGAAACATATCTGTATTACAAGCATAATCGAATCAGCGTAAGTAATAAGAAATTATATAATATATATTAATAATTATTTGAAAAAATGTAATTTTTTGAATACTAAACTAACCTGCATTAATATGCGTTTTGACCCAGTCAATAACTTTTTCGGTACATTTTCTAAGGGCAACTTGACGGCAAATAAGCAAAGCTCCTTCGTTGACACTGTCACCTATAAGAATTCTCACTGCCTCTTCAATCTTCGGATCTGAGAACTCAGCAAGAAGTTTTAAAATATTGCTTCTACATGCCTTCGCAGCTTCTTCTTTGAAAATGCCTTGGGATATTAATTCATTTCGTTGTAATGGGTACACCGTTGTTCGCAACGTCTTGACAAAGTTAGATGCAATTCTTTCTGCAATGAAATCCACAGTCTTCTTCACTGATGCCGGATGACAATGAAAAAAACTCGATTCCAACATTGCTTGAATGTCGTTTCCTTTTGAAGGTGCAGACGTAGATGAGCCAACAGGGACTGGTCGTATATGCTTAACAATCCCCATAGTATTATTGGTTGTGGTTTCGGAAACTTTGTCAAACTTACTGGACCCAATTGAAGACAAAACAGATTTTATTTGATTCATTTGCCACTGAAAACAAGACTTTACCAATGTTTCACCGACAAAATTTAGAGAATCTAAAAAAATGTCTTCATCGTCGTCATTTTTAGCATGACCAGGGCGTTTTGTTTTATGTTTCTGTGAATGCGAGCTCTTCATTGAATCAGTAAGAATGGAATAGTGATCGGGAAAGTGATCTTGCAATCTTTCATGGAATAAAAGTGAGTCCGGAAAATCTTCCCGGGAAAATAAATTTCCACAGTAAAACCGCAGAAAATTTCGAGTAGGTAATGATATTTGGGGGCATTGGTTTGTGATAATTACGCAATAACGATAAATGAAAGCAATAATTAACAAAATAGACTTATAATTGGGAAGATAAAAAGCTACCGGATCAGCCTGCATTAATAGCTCAATGATCCATGGAAGGGTAAACACTAGTCGACATTGTGAAAATGAATTTAATACTTTCAATGCTAAATCAATTGGTGGCTTCTGATAGGATCTTAGCTCTACTTGTTTAGAAACGCTTGACTCCTTTTCAATGGTGCTAATACCAGGCTTTCTATATCGAGCTGCATTTGGCCCTTGACAATGGTAAGGAAGAAAATGGAGGTAACCTAATATTTGGGCAAGGAGTTCGCACTTTTTCATCATCACAATTATTTCTTTAGGATCACTGATTTCTCCTCCTTCAACGGATGATTCAATCTGAACAATAAAACGAATTCATTAATCATTGTGTTACGTTTGTAAGAATCACATCTCATATAGTAGAATAGGAACGTTAACTTTACCATATTTAATTCCAAAACTGCTCGATCAATTAAATGTTGGTTGAATTCTGGTGAAGAGGCCAGTGAAATAAAATACTTTTGAAACGCAAGAGAGGAATCATTTGAACAGGAATCAGAAACAGAGGATGGATCCGAGAAGCGGTTTTGCAATTGTTCAAACCTAGATGGATTGGTTTCATACAATTGTCTCACATTTTCATCTTGCATAATTGCGTGTCCCACGTTTATTTTGTTATCCAGAGAATCCAATATAAATTGTGATAAAAACAACGAGGCTAAGTGAGCCATGTTTACTGATGAAGAATTCAATTGAAAGAGGGTCTTCATTTTTGAAGCTGCAAAATCTGGTTTGACTGCACTCTGATAAGAATTTCTTGGGGATTGCGATGAAGACACATTATAAATCGAAACAGGAGAGATCGTTTTTCCTGACTCCCAAATTTCTTTAATCGTATAAAATAAATCGCGCTGTTTACAGAATGCATGGAAGTCGCTTTGATTAGGAAAATTTGATTTACCATCGGTATCTGTTTGGAAAGCAACACAATTGAAAGAATTAGATTGATTTGGTGGACCTAATAGAAGTTCCGCCTTCCGCTTATTATCTTGTTGTGCTACAATAATCTTTTCGATCGATCTTCTGAGAGCCTTCGGTAAACGATGTGGAAAGTTTTCAACTAGAATGTGACATATTTGTGGATCCAATTGAGGTATTAGAGAATTCATTTGATGGTGAATTACCTTGATGACAAAGTAAACTCTTGCAGATATCGTTGAAAAAATAATATTTGTAGAGTTATTGTTAAAATTGGAGGTCAAAAGTTGAAACAAAAATGTAACTTCTGTCAGTATACTTCTGCATAGGTTGTTATTTAGGCACCTTGAATATTCTTCTGCTAATCGGTCGAGTTCAGCACACCTTTCTGGGCTGAGTTCAGCAATCAGTTCAGATGATCTGGGCACCCGAATGGACTTCTCAACCCTAGCGCTATCTTTTTCTGCATCAATACGAATGACTTCATTAGATCTTTTAGGTGTCGTTTCCAATCGTGTTTTCATTTTCGCTTCAAGCTTTTGAACCTTCGTGTTGCTAGCTGAATTGTCAACGGAAACAGTAGTAGTGGCAAGAAAAGGATTATTATTGTTTGTTCCAATAGCTCCACTGGCTACATTTCCGTCGTTTGAGGCCGCATTAATAGGAGGAAACATTTGCAGATTTTGAATATCAGGAGGTTTAAGTGGTATCGACATTGGTTGTATTCTCTTTTTTTCATGATGTATAGGAATTCTTTGATTTTGGGAACTACCGGCGGATTCCAAAGATACCCTTCGAGGTGTAATTTTCTTACATGGACTTGACGATGCTTGATTAAAATTTCTACTACTACTACTACTACAGTTGTCTTCGGAGAGCCGCTGATTGTTCCTCTTAAGGTTGGTTGGGGTTGCCACTTGAGGATTTTGGGTTAGTAGGACACCATCTTCACTCCACAACCTAAAAATTTAGATCAAACACAATACCTATAAAATCATGCTATGTTTACAGAATAAAGTAGTATGAAATATTGAAAATTAAACCTTGAAGCCAATTCGGCCCATTCGTGGACTAAATTTAATGCTTCAAGTCCACATCGAACTTGTAAAACGGTAGAATCAACAGTATCCATTGAAACAGGGGAAAAGCTCTTCCGAATTAAAATGATAAACTATATTCAATAAAACTAATTGAAAAGTGTCCGAAAAATAAACTACGAAATTAATTATAAGTCAATTTAAAATAACAGAATAAACTACAAAATAAAGTGACCACAAAATTCTATGTGCCTTTCTCCGATTCATTCATTCAGACAAAATTTAAAAAGTCCTAAACAGCAGTTGTGGGCTTCCCGCTACCACTGTGAACACCAATCACAGTCTCTGTTGTTAATTTCCTGTAAATAGAACCACAGAGTTGTTAATAAGATTAGAAATATTATAATTTGAAAATAATTACCGAGTAAGACAATGGTTGGGGAAAACGACAATCCATTTGAATGCGTCTTAAAAAATTCAGGAAATATAGACGTTTTTGTGGACGAATTTTTCAGCTTTCTTGCGAGAAGGTAAGATATTACTTTATTTATATTACTTCATACTTCATCAAGATCTAAATAGAGAATCATTTGAGTCACTGTCACTACTTCAATTTCGTACGAATTTCAGAACGGACTTTTTTCTGGAGTGTCCCCCTGGTGGAGGATCATTTGGTTTTCCTGAAGGGCATGCCAAGAGAATCATACAAACAAAATTCGAAAAATGGAAATCCTTTCGACACCAAGATAACAATTTACCTAATCTAACTCCTCTTGAAACCAAATTTACGGAAAATACCTTAACCACGAAGCCCGATGTAGAAACAAAAACAAAGCCACCAGTCAAAAAATTACCAACACATTCGTCCTCAGAAGCATATAATGGGAAAGCAACTGATAAATACACCTGGTCGCAGACAATTGCAGAACTGGATATTAAAATCCCAATTTCCGACTCAATAAAAAGAGGCAAAGATATTAAAGTTACAATTCTAGCAGATTCTATTTATGTGGCTCTAGCATCAACAGATAAACTACCGCTTTTTGAAGGAAAGTTGCCTTTTCCAATCATAAAAGACGAATCATATTGGAATCTTTTACCGGGGGAGGCTATTCATATTTGGCTCCAAAAAGCACAAGAAAGGTAGGAAATGAATTTTATAATATTAAACCAACGTAAATTCTAAGAAACAAGCACGTGTACAATAATGCACAAGGCAGTATCTGGACGGACACGATGTTGCAGTGATACACGGACAAAGACAAAACCGTATCATCGAGCAAGCACGTGTTTATCTTTTACTAGACTACTTATTGATAAAAACAAACAGTATTTGATATTGGAATTTGTAGTTCAATAGTTTGCTATATACCATATTTGCCGTTTAGGTGGTGGACAGCTCTCGTGGAAGGAGAAGACCCTATTGATCTCAAAAGTATAGAGGCTGTAAGGCCAATGGAAGAATTGAAGGAGGAAGAACAAATGAAAATCCAAGAACTTATGTGGAATCAAGAGCGAAAGCAAAAGGGTCTTCCCACTTCTGATGAAATGGTGAGAGAGAGAAAAATCGGCACTTTGAAGAGATTGGTTTGCATTACATGTTAATTTTAATAAATGGATTTCTTTTGATTTCGAACAGAAAGTGTTGAAAACCTTGGAAAGCGCTTGGAATTTAGAAGGCTCCCCCTTTAAAGGACAACCTTTCGACCCTTCTATGGTAGATTTAAGTAATTCGAAGCCACCTTTTTAGTACTACATTTACTTTATTATAGTCTAATTGTGAACATCGCGCAAAATTAATACTATATATCGCTATTGTTAACATTAGGCATTTGAAAAACATAATAAAATTGCCATCGAAAAGTTCGTATCTGTTTACACATCCGGACATCGCATCATATCATGTTTTCGTATATATTCGTCAAGCATTACAATAGTTTCTATAAGTTAGGCTGGCAACAGGACGATTAGCAATTGTCACTAATTGTAAGAAACTAATTGGTTGTTTTAGTGAATTCTAGCAAATATCGTGTGTATTCATTCAATTATGATTTAATGTACCATTTGAATTGAATATTTATAAAATTTACTTCAAATTATTCATTCACACATTGAATTGAACACGTGTAAAAATTATTTATGGGCGTACTAGAAAGTAAATGGTTTTGCTTTCTATCACCTTTCTCCTTACTTTCCTTGCTTTCCTCGGAGGGAAAAGCAATGGCAGTAGCCAATTGTAAGAAAGGAAAGCAGAAATGCTAGGGAGGGATAGAATGCTGTTACATATTCTAGAGGGCGCAACGGTGGTAGAATTGAAACCAATCAACTTCTGTGTGAAAAGTTATGATGTAACTTGTGCAGATATTTATCCATTGTCTTTTGCAGTCAAGTCAGTTCGTCCGCGTCGTATAGTTTGGGGTTACCTTACCCCACAGAGTGTTCAGGAACGGTTACTGTTCTCAGTTGAAACACGGTATTTTCTCCATTTGTCCAGGACAAAATCTAATTTTTTCATATTAATTATTTCCACAAATCGTGCACATTTCGTCACACACACTTATCATTCGTTTCTCCATTTGACGAGTTGCTTAAAAAGCCGTACGTTCTATATTGTATGTTTTACTTTCATACCGCTTTATCGAATCATCTATAATTGTCAGACAACAAAAGAAATGGAATGCCTACATCAAATTATAAATAGATTTAATGATTGTTAACAATGCCAAACTCTTCCGAACGTCACAATTGGTATTTGTATGCTCATGGTATTCAAAGCAACATATAGCGGACCAGTTATATTTTTATCTACTGAATTGCAAATGTACACCTGCTAAGTGTGTATCATGCAGTTTGAGGATGTACTTATTTGGCAATATCGAGTATTAGTAGGAGAGTATACTAAATTCTGATTGCAAATATACGTTAATGCACACAAAAATCGTGTACTACAGATACTTATATAACACTACTAACCTGACAAGTGTTCTTAACGCAACGAGGCCACGTGAAACGTCATTTACATACATATTTAGCTAATCTTCCCTGAACCTGCAATTCGAAATACAGAAAAGTGTTAATAGGCAGAAAGCTGAAAAGCCATTGCATATAGTGCAAACATGCCAATTAAATTATTCACCACGAGTGTGGCTGAGCTTTGCTCTACAGCATCATTCCAATTTTTCGTACTTCACGTTTAACTGTTTGTAGTTTACACTTTAACTCCTCAACCCACGCTGAAAACATACGCAGTATATTTGTATCTGTATGTACAGATTTGTTTGAACTAGTGATGATTTACTGTATCAGTCAGTACTACTGTGGTAGTTATTTGTATGTACGATACGGCATTTATTAGAAATGTGTTTGCGCACTCGTAGATATAAACTCATTGTAGATTATTAAATCTGAAAGAGAGTTGCGGAGTTTGTGTAATGATACATATTTCGGTGAACTGAGCACTTATTTATAAATGTACTCATTTCAAATTTTAAACAGCCAATAGAATTTTATGTACTTTCATGATTGCTACGGATGTTACTGCTTTACCCCACACAGCCCATGGTTTAATTTAAGATTTGCATGCATTCAAATCCTAAGTTAAACGAAATTCATGTGTATGTACAAGCACACGTTATGTTTAGCTTCAGTCACTTCTACGTACTATTGTAGTATACAGCAATCGCAATAAAATGCAATACGCGAAGGAGTAAAGTGAAAGCATACAGTAAAATAAATAAGATTCGCATAGTACATCCAACAAAATCGCTAAATACGAAATTTCGTCTATACCAGAGTTGTAGCATTGAAGAATTTTTTTCGTTTATACTTATCCCTAATGATTTATTAAGTGTAAGTGGTGCATATTTGGTTTGGTACATTTGGCGCTAATTGACAATATTATGTGTGACAATCGATAGTATTAATGCAATGGAAGGTTATTGACATTATCACGTTGTTAGTAATAAAGTGCAAAGCAACTCATTACTCATACATTGTAGCCGTAGCCTACATACAAAACAGTATGTATCAAAGGGAATATTGATTAATGAAAACTTTTTCCAATGTTCACATTCTTCTTCAATTAGATAAATAGTGGGCGTTTGTCACAGTTTCACTTGAATCGCAAATCCATGTAGTACTCTGCTGCAAAATAATCTGTGAATTTCATACTTTAGAACTTTAAAAATTCCAATTAAAAAGAGCTGCTGGATGGACACACTACTAATGATTGTGTAGTGTTACACGTACGGGTAGGTAGACCGTACCGTGTGCGTGCATGCACTCAACGGCACGTTAAAGTAAGGCACAGATAGGAAGGAAAACAATAATGTAAAGAATATCCAGAGCATTTGGGATTGGAATGGAATAGCTCGACTTGAGCACAAGCTCACATTGAAGCAGCAAAACAAGACGCGCGCATTTGGGCTTCCTCCTAGGAAACTTTTTGCGTTCGTGACTGCAGCCTTTAGACTACAGACAAAATCCATCCACCAAAGTAAAGTAAAATATCAACCCTTTCTGCCTCTGCATCACTTTCCACGTCGTAGCCTCCACTACTGTTAGGTACTACTCTGCCTTTAGGAAGATTTCAAAGGCATAGCAAAAGTGGAAGTCGTAGAGTCGATATCAAAGCAAGTCAACTGATTCAGTCGTCTCCTCTCACTCAATCAGCATTGCATTGCAATTGCATTAGCTCTTTCCCATATAATCATAACACATACACACTCAGCACACCACAACCACACTCACTGTACTCTTTCAACTGCTACACTACCGCTACTATAGCTAAGGTAATAAGCAAATCACTTTTTAGTAGCACATGATACGGCTACACAACAGTCAGTATAGCCAGACACACTGCAGTTAATTCAGCTCGTACAACTTCGTACCACAACAATACAAGGTAACATCTTCTTGTGAAGTTAAAGTTAAGTTATTACAGCTGAAAAGAAAAGGACATCCAGTTTCTTTTGTGTGCTGCGAAATTCTTTATCCAACCAAAGTAACTTGCATTGGATTTTTTAGGATTTTGTTTATTGATTGAACATTGATTGGATTGGCGATTGGAATTATCAATTATTCCATCGCGTTCAGCGCTATCCTTTTAATTGATAATGAGCTCTACATGAATGAAACAGTCGTTGGGAATTTCAGCCAAAATCTCCCAAGTTATTCTTAGTGTAATTCTGTCTGACTTCAGTCTTTAATTTGGCTTTGTTTGTTTGTCCAACTTGGGACAGAGCCAAACGAAAAAAAAACCAAACAGAAATTTACTTGTGTATTTGTGAAGGTTTTTTCCCATTGCCTCAATTTACCGCAAAAGTTTAGAAATTAATTGTGAATCGATTCGATCGATTACAAACCCATAGTGTTGGCAAAAAGATAAAAAAGCATTGTTTGCACTAACATTATTGTGGAGTTTATCAGTTTTTGATAACAAATTTATTGTCTATCTAAAATAAAGGAAGTACTTTGTGTCATTGTGATGGTGTTTCGGTGGGGATTATTCGTCTGCCTAATTGCGGGCGCTTGGAGCTCTTCCGAAAGAGGTTTGAACTTTTTCCCATATTTTTTTTACTTATAAAATGTATATTTAATGTATGTACCTGTACTACATATATTATTTTGGTATGACTAAATTCTAAGTGAAATTGATGAAATAATGAAATAATTTGTTTAGTGGGTTAAACGCACACATGCTTTCAAAAAGTTTAATGTTTTTGATTTGTGAAGGATTTAAATTTCCTGTCGTTTTGTAAACTACTGCTGTGAGCTATAAAACTGAAAGTTCGTCGGTATTGGCATCAGTGTAACCATTAACCAAAATCTAGTTACATTCCCACCTTTTTCGAATACAATTATTGATTATTTTGCTCTCCTACATCCTAGATTACTAGCTTTTCTACAATACATTGAACTCCCATATAATGTAACACGTTTATTTGTGTGCAAACCGAAATTACGATTTAGTAATGGTTATTTAAAAAAAATTATAAATGATAAACTGAAATTCTGGTGCTTGAAACCGGATATTTTAATTACAATTTTCCAAATTCAGTATACTTGTACGAGTTCACTTTATCAATGGCGGAAGAATGGGAACTACCAGGGGAGCAATTCAGGTAGAGGAAAACATGCTAAAGACCCGAAAACAATTTTTGACTGACTCGTTCATCATCAGAAAAAAAGTCTTAAAAAGTAGGATTTTGCCTAAATTAAAGACAAACGACTCACCAAAATAATGGGAAACTACCATCATAATATCCTACAAAATCCGCATACGTTTTTGAAAATTCGAATCCATATTAAGCACATAGCCCTACCATCGTTTAATTAAACCATTACCGTGTATCCCATATTCGCATCACTTAACCTTATTATTGCACATGTTAAATTGTAACACCATCTCACAACATAGCACTTGCTAAAAAAAAGCCAAATTAAATGGTGCAGTAGTTTAGTTTTCCCTGGTGAAAATTTTTTTATCTGGGAACTTAACGATTACCTCCAAACCTACTACAACTCCTTCCAGCTAACCCATACGAATAACCTCCACCTACTACACATTTACACATACAGTTAAATTTCGCTCACCTCCTTTTAATTTTGTTTATTCATTGAACAGTTGAAACAAGACTAATGAGAGAGTCTCGTGCAGTAATTAAGACCCATGCATTTCTATAGAAGAAAGTAATCGCTGGTTTCCTACGTTAATACGTGACTCGTTACACAGACAGAACGTTCGAAAGCTACGGCGGGCTTCGGTGGGAGGTCGTCGTTCCAGTTTCCTACTTGACACAGCATAGCGATTCCCATTTAACTCTATGTCAACTTAGTCTAGCCCGTGCTATGTAGTAGTAAGTATTAATGTGAAAGCCCGTAAGGAAGATGAGGATAATACTGGTAGTTTCCCTACTACCACGTTTCGTTACGGCATCTAGCATTCATGATAAATTTTTATCATTTGTCAAAGAGAAAAGTAGTTACAGAGCTACATATACACTATAATAGTTTTTCCTCGTTCACAGATATGCGAGAAATGGAAAAAAGTGTCTGTTTTTAGTCTGGCCCGTAGGATGATGCTATGCCATGTTAGCAGAAAAGTGAAGCGTACTAGACAGCTTTACACCCAACGTCATCATCTAAATGATCCAGCAACTTTTACTGCAACAACAACCTATGCAGAGTAGTATCTAATGTAATAAGCACGCGGATACTAGTTAAGCGAAACCAGAGAAAGCTCTGTCGACGAAGGAATACCGGAACGGGAAAATATCGCATGGTGGCTAAATGGTAGCAGAGCAGCACTCCTGTCCTAGAAATGTCTCTTGCTGTGCACAACTACTACTATAGTTGCAAACACCGAATGGTCTCAGTTTTCTATCTTCCCAATGAAGCCCTGATGGAGTTTGTAGATAGTAACGAAGTATGTTGTAAACTATTGTCATCATCGTTCTCTCTCTCCTCGATGTCGCATTGTAGGTATATATAGTGAGCCACCAGAACATCCTCTGCTACATTATACGTATATATTTATATGTACTAAATGTATAGTAGTACCACACATACAACAGTCACACTGCCTACTGGCAGAAAGCTAGCAAATTGAATTTTGACACAGTGCCAAAATTAGTTTGGATCATTGATCATAAGAATGTCACGTCAGCATTCATGATCTGAAATAAGAGCAAGTGCTATGATAAAGTTTTTACACAGTTATGTTGAAACATTGTAATAGGAGAGTGTGGTTTTCAAATATTTCTTTCCTGTATGTATAGATATATAGTGGCAAGACGCTGTGTTCTTTCTTTATCGATATCGTAGTGAGCACCATTACAGAAGCACTCTTTCTGACTGAATGACTGACTGTTTCCAAACCACTTGGAGCATTTTACGATCATGATTCATTCCTGTGTGCATCCTCCACAAACAAACTTGGCTCACAGCTAGCCAAGTGAAAATTATTGATGCTTTTTCACCAACTTTAATGCAGAACATAAACTAACCTTGGATGAAGATTTTCTTGGATTATGTAACAGGGTATCTGTGGCTTTACACGCTTCACGCCTCCTCCATATTACACGGAATACATATGTTCCGACTCTAACTTACAATTTGGAATCGAGTTCAAAAGACACAAATATATTGTGGATTTTGATACTGAGGTATTGGTTAGATACTTTAACAACATCATCACGAGCTATAGCTTACTCTTTTCTCAATTTCTTTGATATTTTATTTTGACAAGGATTAGCGTAAATCGTCAAATGGAAAGCCAGAGATTTATTTAAGACTCATTGTTTAATTTGGTTCCATGTTATTTAGCAAATATACGCTGAACAATATCCAGACAAATTGAATATTGAATGAAAACATTTTGTGAGCACAAAGAAGAATTTTAAATTTCGGATTGTACAAAATCAGCAGTGCGCACACTCTTCCGGTTGACTCATACCTACAACACAATCCGAAGTTTTCCTGTGTTGATTTCATTAGTTTTTACTTATCTGTAACTCCGGTGTAGCTTTTAGTTTACTTTTAAATTTCAAAGTTAATTTTTAATTGAAGATACAATCTATTTTCAGCAAAAGGATTCACAGGATCTTGTAATACAAAGATAATACAACTGCAGATACAATGTAAATATGTTTAAACATCTTTTAGATTTTGGCATACGCTTATTTAGGGGTAATTACACTTTGCATGCAGCTGCATTGCATCCCATGAAGAGGCTGTTGTTGGCCGTGGTGCTGGAATCTAAATAAAAAGCATTACGTTCCCATACCTGTAAACAAGGCAAGGGTGAAGCAAGTTGAATGGAATGAGAAAAAAAGAGACAAAGCTATCTCGGTGCAAGCATTTTTTATAGCGCCTTTGCACTATCTGCAGCATGGTGCAGAGTAGAATCTAAATTGAAAGCAGGTGTTCCCACACTTTGTGTAATTACTCCGATGAATATCCAATTTTCACATATTGTGCTCCTATATCACCCTTCCCTTCCTTTCTTCAGGCACTGCAGTGCGGTGGAATGCTCATGAATCATCCTGTAGCTGGAAATGCACTGTGATGCAGCCAGTCTGGGAGTTGATTAGTTGCTAGCTAGCTAGCAGTAGCAGAAAGCTAAAGTACTAAAGCTACGTCGCATTACTTTCGATATCAAAGAACCCAGTGCTATGCGTATGCGTGAGCATTAAAAATGCAAGGGAAAATTCTACCAGTCACTTTCACGACGAAGACGAAGTAAATCAACAGATTATATACATTGCCAGCCCATTGTTCGCTTCGTATTGTTACAGCGGTCAGTCTCTAGCAATGCTGCGACCAGTAAAGTAAACGGACTAGATTTGATTAGACAGTAGCTGGCAGGTAGTACAAAGCAAAAAGAAATAACATGGAAAAGGACAAAAACTTGACCTAGGGATTTTTGTGCCTCGTGGAATAACTCAAATGTTCGTTTCTTCACAAAGTACTTGTGGTTGGAAAAAAATTCGTATCTCTTCGATCTATGATAAGCTTGATATGATAGCCCACGGTTTCTTTCACCTTTTGTGATATTAGCGCTATCAAGTATTTCGCTGCATTTACTTTGTCATTTTAATGGTTTAGCAGCCAATCGTACGAAACCAATAAAAGTAGCCGAGTAAGTGGCCCGAATCAGTGATCCAATCTTGTACCGCAAATGTTGATCAAATACTACGCTTGCTATGTTCATGACAGACTTGGTAGTAGCTGGCAGAGAGAATTCTGCTTTTAGATGTCTTTGTGCATACGTAGGTTGAAAAAATAATTTGTTTCGCTGTTTTGTTTTTTGAATGTACGCGACCCACCAGTAACTGTTTTTGTTACATTTCTTACCGCAAAGCTAAATGAGCAAACAAATGAACAAAAGTTCTGTATTGTACTATATAATACATTGCATGTTGAAGCGGACTGAGGATAAGACTAAGAGCGTTTGGTGAAATTTCTGTTGAAACGAGCCACTACCTATACATTAACCACTACTAATTGCTATCGTGGTGCACACAAGGCTGCAGACGACATCTTGAATATTTGATGAAGCGACTGAAAGGCTTTCGTCAATAGTCTCCCGTGTCGTGCTCTGCGAACAACGATATTTTAGTTCATCTACGAAATTACATGGAAATGTTCATTAGCACTACACTGTATGTATAATCAGGTTACCGCGTTAACTTGAGGCATGTTGTAAGTAGATAACCGTATGTAATAGTATAATATTGTGTCTAAATATATCCATGTTCATTTATTACCGTGTACACTTAAATGTCATGATGAGTTGCAATTATGTTGAAGCCATATACCTTTAGCAAGGTAAGTGTTAAAGGTCACTTGTCCGGACGAAAAATTAATCGATTAATCAATACAAGTTGTATACCAAGTTTACATGTCTCCTCGTGGATTTTTCCCGTATGTTTGTAATTAGATATTTTATCGGTGCAAGTGGTAGTTTGATAAATGACTTTTATTGTGTGTATGATTGCAGTTCCCCATCTGGATTTGGCGGATTTGGAAAGTGGCTATCATGGCTTGATTCGGGAAGATGAACTTGTCGTTGAAGTGAAACCGAAAATCCGGGCCGTCGGAGCGGAAATCTGTGGTTTCCGAATCATCAATCGACACCATGGAGAAACACCGTTCGAGGTCAGTTGTCAACCCTAAATCTCTTTTTTATACTTTATTACCAATGTCATGCACTAGATTTTCGTTATCGATACGGATCACTTGATATGTCTGCGGACCTACTCATAACAATGGGTTCCCCAAACACGATTTGTAAGTCTCGCACTGGCATTATTATTATGATTGCGCAAAGGAAACTCCAACATGAGAAAGTATGCTGATGCTTTTAAGTGTAAACACAATGGTTGTGTGCAAAAGCAAACAATACTGACATAAATTCACCTTTGACTGTTCACAATGAGACTCACTCGACTCATAATCATGTACATTTTGTGCATCTAATATTTTAATGAGCTTCTATACCTAATTCACAAGTTAACGCGAAAAAGTCTGCCGTGCCAGGATGACGGCACTGTTATATGTATACATATAGTGAGTCTCTTTATATGATATTGCCAAACCTTTTCACATTAAGTATTATTATTAGCTCGACCTTCGGGACTGGAGAAGTTTGTTTTCTGTCCTCTGCAGCTCTTACCTGTAGCGTTTCTCGTCTTGCCTTCCTAAGAGTCTCCACACAACCGCTAATACTAGCTTTTAGCCTCCATACTTACTATTTACTACTATATGCATAGACAGGAGGCATATACCCATAGGTGCTTAATGTTAGCGTAGTAATACAAATACTTAATAATTTATGTTCTGCTGAGAATTGACGAAGTAGAATGTAACTCTACTATGAGTGTATATGTGCAGCAGCGAGAGGAGCTGTTGGAGAAGATGAATGTCAAACCACTCACTACTTTTCAGCCATGTCTTGATTTTCTGCCTTTCTTGGAATTTGTACTGGGACCAGATAGGATCACGATATATGCACAGTCGGCAGCACAGTCACTTGACTGCATGTTATAAACGTAATAAAAGGATATGGTCGATAAGGGTATATAGTATTTTTCCTTATAGTCGAGCGAGGCCCCATTTCAGAGTTAAATTAGATTTGAAGGTACGCTGAATGAGAATAGACGTTCCTTAAGAGAATTCGCATGAACGCTGGCAAACATCCCTCCTACTCTCTTATAATAACTGCCATGATGTATGATGGAAGTTCCATTCCATCATAATCTCTGCTTATTACATTCAAACAGTGTTTTCCATTCTTGACAATTTGTTTGACGTACACATTGGGGATTTTCGCTGTGTATGTGTGTGCAAAGTGAGTCGGATTACAGTATACAGAGGAACCAGAGGAAGACAAGGCAAGGGAAGGCATCATCTAATATCTGTGCAATCCAATTCGCTATCGCCGTAATGCAATGTGACTTTGTACTGATTGAGTGTGTTTGCATGTTGTTAGTGTGTGGAAAGGTAAGTAATAGGGATGCTGCTGTGGTTGAATCTGTGTTTGTAGAAAAGTCCTTTTATTCCATGTAGTCGACTTTAACAAACTGACTTCAACAGCAGAACTGTAGGTACAGATTACAGATGATTGTGCTGAACTGCAAACTGGATATATTTCCTTGTAGTCACTATATAATTATTCTAAGAATACCCAAACGCTTCAACTCATTAAAGATGATCTCATTTCTCCAACAGCTCACAGCGATCCCAGTCAAGTCACAACTGTGGTGTGGTATAATAATGTAGTTGTGTGATGTTATCTTGCTATTACTATTGTACTATATGCACAAGTGTAGTGTGTAATTCACACACACAGTATAGATAATACTCATAGTTAATATTAAGGCTAGACGGTCTTTACTTCATCAAAACGTTGTGGTACTACAGCACCAACGTTGTTGTGTGTGCAAACTAAGATGGCACCTTTGAACATAACTTTGCGTTGGTTGATCTCTGTCATGTCATTTGTAAGGCAAAGTAGGTGACGTGAAGTGCGGTTCTTCACATACAGATTAGACTATAGAGCTAGAGCTATTACATAGCTTTCTACTAAAACTTATAGTAGTATAGACATATCAGCCCTCGCAAAAGTTATTTATTATAGTAAATAACTTTTGTCTACGGTTCACTGGTGGCGTTATAGGAAAATATTATTCTGTCGCTGTGAGAGAACCAACATGCTAGCAGCTAATGTAGTGTGCTGTATGGGAATGAGTATAATATCGGACCTATGCAATTAGTTGAAAGTACTTTTGTACTAATATTATAATGTGGCTCTTACAATAGATTCGTTGTGCTTGCTCTGGCTCCCCCGTCCCTATCTGTTCTACGTGCAGTAGACAGAAAGCAGGTACTTACAGAACTGTATTGATGAGATGAACGTTGCATCGCATCTGATCTGCGTGTTCACTGTTGGATTTTGTTATGGTGTTCTGCTAGCAATTACACGTGGGCGTCATTCTCAATTTGCAATGATTTATTTCCTAGTAATACCGCCGTGCACATAAGGACACGTTTGTTCATTTAGAATGTGAGAGATGGCATATATCGTTATATAGGTGGCTCAGCTATGGCTTACCTATCTGCTTCGCTAGATTAAATTCCTTTGACTGGAAATTTCTCTTAGATGACAATGGTAATTTATACGTGAAGTTCCTTTGCTACTGTCTTTCGATGCTGTATATGGAGTTTTTTATGAAAAATTAGTGTTTCCCACCGTGTTTGCAGATTCTTCTGCTCAGCTGCTATTAAAACCGACCGAGTGTGAGTTTTTAATTCTCACTTCGTTACAAAAATGAGCTTGGTCGCATGTTTCCAGTGAAATTACAGCATATTTGTGGGTAATGTTCTCCTTCGAAACAGACTTCACAGCTTGTCCTGTGTGAATTATTTTATGTTTTTCATCTTTACGGCTGAAATGTATGGTCTGCGTAACCAGTCACTACCTGCACTGTTATTGCTTCTACGTTAAAAGGTTATTGTTCATCTTACCCGTTTACGACAGGAAAAGTTGTCGTAAAAGTGTGAATCAACATTTTACAGATACCTTTTCCACTTGCAGTTGTTAGTCTCGTTTTTTTTGTCGTACACTATTTATTACAAGGACCTGACTACCTTGACTATTAGTTTAACTACACAACTCATCAATTGTGTGCGAGTCTGTGTATGTGTGTAATCTTACTGTTGTGGGATGAACGTTTCGATATTTAGGTTCGTTGTTAAACTACAATACAATTTATGTAACCGTTAAGAAGAAGGTCGTTGTTAGTTGGCCCAGGATTGCTGCATCCGCGAGAGCAAAGAATAATGGCAGAGGCAGCTACATACAACGAAATTTTTGCGGCACAAGGAGACTATGTAGGCGAAAGTGGATCGAAAAAGGGGAAAAATCAATGGAGTTGCATTGGAATCTTATTTGCAAACTAGGTAGACTTGTCTTGGAGGGAAGGAAAAAATCGCCGGGAGTAATTCCATGTCTACTTTCATTATCAGCAAAAATCAATTTTCCTGTCGAGTCTTTAGTCTTTATAAAAGTCGTGAACAGTCTGGAAGTAGAAGCCGTAGTAGCTACAGTATATAGGTATTCTATTCAGTCACTCGCATTCGTTCGGGATTATCGCTGAATTTATCTTTTGTCTTTTGAGCCAAAAATATTATTATTTGCTTCTGACCGGAGATCTGTTCAAGGATTTTGTGTCGCAAACTTTCTTTCTATATGCATCAACTCCTTTCTTCCACACTTGAGCATAAGAACACTTGAAAGTTACAAGAATACAACGAAAAGTCAAAACTGTGGTTTGACTAATTCACAATGGGTTGCCGTCCCTCTTTAGCCTCTGGTATTGTTCCTTGTTCCCTATCTGCAAACATAAGCATAACAAAAGACGAAATCATCTCTGGAACATAATGCTATGTCACATTCATGCATAATGCATAAACAAGTGTACTTATCACATGATTTACTGGAATCGTACAGCACCATTGAAGTCGGAAAAACTGAGGGAATAAACTTTGCAAAATTTAATTCATTGTTGGTACTGTGAGTCTTCCTACTAATGATTCATTATATTTTATTGTAAACTTTGTTTTCCTTTGAATTAGGTACATTGGCAATTTTTGAAACAAAAGTAATACAATTCCAAGTAAAATAATACATTTTACAAACGCCCACTTGTGAGCTAAATAAATACTGTTGGGCAATGTTTGATGCACTGTACTTGTGTACTGTTCTACTGTTGTTATAGATTCTATTCTACATCTGCTGTGTTATTATATTCATTCGTTAGGAAGTGACTCATAGGAATCAGTTTAGTATGACACACATGTACAATGTACATACTACGATTAATGTGCATTAAAAAGCACAATAAGAAATTCTACGGTGGGAGGTATCCGTTTGATAATTTAGAACAGTGTAAGTTCAAAGTGCCATGCCATAATGCATTAAAATTCCTGACCCAACCTTTGATCCCATAGCTTATAAAACTGGCTACACAGACAACTGGCAAATTTCGCTTATTGTGCATTGCATTGCAATGTACGTGCACATCAAAGCCAAAAGCTTTTCTCCAACTGAATTACCCAGAGAAATTTGTATTAATTCCCTGCGTCAGCAATGAAGTAACTTTTATGAGGCGGAATGCTTATTAACAATAAGCAGCAATATATGCACACTGTGCTATTGCAATGTGTAATGGAAAGAAGAAGCTTTGTCTCTAGTTGGGATACTTCCAAGAATCGTTTGATTTACTAACAAAGGGCCAAGAACCAAATGTCATACACTCTACATTTGAACTACAAATAGAAATAGTCCAATCCAATTATACATATTTAATGCTTAGTAAGACTATATTATTCTCGTCATTTTTAATGGCTATCATTTCTCAAGTAATTACATATACGCCTGCTGTATTTATTATAAAGATATTTTATAGTAACTGTAACACCACATAGGTTATTATTACGCTGTAATTTCAGAGCGCGTATGAAAAATGATTTTTTACCTTTAAATAAACAGAAAAGTTAAAATTTTATCCTAGCTCTGAAAGATTTTATTTCAAGAAATGCAGAAAGTAGACTAAAGAGCAAGCAGCAATTATTTATTAACATTTATTGCATAAATTGTAGGAAATAATACGTTTGTACCCATTGAAATGACGTAACGCATCAAGAATCCATATCACTCGCAATACTCTCTTAGTTGATCAATTGGAACAATTTGTAGACAAAACGTATGGATAAAATTCATAAATAAATTCAATAGTATACCTGGTAGTATAGGACCATGTTTTTCGTCTTTTTATATTTGGCCAACAAAAACCTGAAAGCTGTTTCATGCTACAGTAAACTGTGTAGCTGTACTTTTATCTTTGTCATACTTTAGTTATCGTTTCCTATCCACATTATGATTACCAGTATATACGCACAGGAGCTAGTCACATTTTCCTTTCGGCGTATTTTTATAATATGTGTTCTTCCGAGTTCTGGCGAGCATTTTGCCTTTGAAATTGTTCGCCACAGCGTAAGCAAGGCACATAACATATACTACTATTTCCACTCAGGTTTACAATTTCTCAGCTTCAATGGAATATCTTCATGTGAATGTTTATTGGAAAAGGAATCGCTCCACATTCTTGCATTCCTAGCGTAAGCGCAGACTGTACTTTCATTCGTGTAGCGCTTTACAACTGCGTACCGTTATAAACGTCTGTATTTACGCGTAGCACCTACCGATCACTTACTGTCAAAGCAGCCTTAAGTTTAAGCAGGTGAATTTCTACCGCTTCCGTCTCCTCTAATGAAACTTGCTATTTTTACTTGGCACACAGCGACCCTGGCTTTCAATTCCATCAGTTTGTTTAGTTCATGTAGAGAGAGTTTTGTTTGTCTTGCCCAAAGGCAGACTTATTTAAACTAAAAACTAATACAATATGCATGCAGAAACAGCCAAGTAGAAGATTACCCATTGGTAATCTGCAATGTGTACTTACAATGTACGCACCAAGAAAAGTATTCACTGGCTGCATAGAAAAATATTTAAGAAACTTCTAAAAGACAGTATATTCTTTGCGCATTGTGTGCTTATAGGTCTCCTACATACATGGTACTGTGTATATACGTGTATAAAGGATATTGAGCGCTGCTACACTATGCTACTGTGATATACAGGCTGAATTTTAAGTAAAAATATCGGAGCAGAACTTGTCCCCATTACATCAGAGTGGCGAGGAATATTTCTCGGGACTTGGATCATGAATTCTTTGATGACATAGTAAATCTAACGTGCCTTCCATGTACAACAGAGAAAAGTCTCGCTATAAAAGATGTCTCGTTCACTATCTTTTCGTTCTCAATTCAATTTTGGCAGTATACTCTGCTTACTGTAAATATTCCTTATTATTCATGCTATTAGTGTGCAGTGAATAGTGGAACATTAGTAAGCACAGTCTCTACACGAGTAGTCTAAGGAGACATTTATATTCTTTGGCACGAGCTTTACATGTACTTTATCTTGTCGTAAGAGAGAGATTTTTTTATATTTTTTTGATAAGGAATATTGCAAGTGCCCACTCACCTTGCTGGGCCCCTCGCTACCATTAAAATATTGATTCATACAGCAATGACGAGAAGAGAAATACTTTCGTCGTCTGTGTTAACATAGAGATTGCGTACATTCTAGTTTTCCAGTATAAATACAATCAATCGAAGCGGCATTATTGCAAAGTTTTGAGATGTGAGCCGTGCAGCGTGCAATGTACCATGAAAAGGTGTAATGGTCTTATTACTGTTAGTACTACTACACGAGCCGTGAGCTGAACACACACAGACACCGAGTCAGGGAAAAGCCACAGCTACTTTTGCCAATCCGCGACGAAAAGAAGAAAGAACACATAAGCTCACTTATCGATATTGGAATTCAATATATATAAATTCAATGTGACACGGTTTTCTCCCGTACTTCACTTGAATCGGTCATACCTGACTGAGCAGGTCTTACGGCCCCACAATGCCTTCCTCTGTGCACGAAGGAGGACTCCATTTAATGTAATATACTCGTCAAGCAAAGTTATAAGCATGGCACTACTCATCACCTCTCTGCGAGCTAACAGCAGAAACAGCGAAATTCACTCGAGTTCAGAACTCACAGCAACTCACCTTACTTCTTGTCATGTCCATAATGTGTCGTGTGTCTCATGGCCTCGAAAACTTTCCAGTCAACTTTATATGAAACCTGTAGTCAAGTCTTTGTTTGTGTGGTAAATAAATATACGTAGTAGAGGAATCGAATACAATACAGTACATGCACAGTGACAGTCCTATCAATGCGTTACAGGGAGCATGGAGGGAGACAGAGAGAGAGAACTCAGGGGGGCTGACTAGCTGAGCTTCCTCGTCTTGCTCACAGTTGACAGAGGAACTTTAATGTCAAATAGCCCAATCCATGTTGCTCACACCCATAACTTACATACATATAACTAACTATAGCCACTCACAGAATATAAAAATGTCTTTATGTATTTTAAGATGCTTCCATTTCTGAATGCAATTTCATGCATGTGCAGACACTATATATTGCATAATATTGCTTTACTAGCACAATATGCAGAGACTCATAAAACGATAGACGCCATTAGTTCCACTACAAATCTGAGTCGTTACGTATGTAGAAGATAGGACGAATCGTTTGGGTATTCTATACAATTAGTAGTGTGTGTGCGTCGTCAATTTTCCTCTTTCGTGTCGCATCCCATCAAATCGGGACTGGTAGCAGCATTAAAGATGGCGATAGTCGGCCGAACGAACAAAGCGCACAGCGCAGTATTGGTGGTGGTCTCCGTGTACACAGGAATATCTGGCGATCACGAATGAGGTAGCAGGGCAGGTACATATTTAAGCGTATGTACATAGTATTACAGTACTCGATAATATTGAATGTGATAGTGAATAGGAAAAAAACCTATTATTTGCATAAAATATCTTTCATTCCGTGATAATTTATTTGCTCCCTTCTCGTCCTTTCTTCCCTTCGAAAACTGCAATTCTAAATACAATAAGATTGTGTGACAGCTCTGCATCTTTATTGTGTATATTATCTGTAGTTTGCGACTGGCTTGCACGCAGTTGACAGCTATCGAAGAAAGGCTTTTCTATTCAATCTTGTTTGATTGCATTGTTTCCTACTTTGTCCGTACATCGTGTATCGTGTCCCTGCAAATAACATGCATCAGTTCACCTGACATCATCGCCTGCAACGCAGTGAAAATATAGCATACACGTTTCATTTTAATTATAACATAGTACATACGTTTAACATGTATAACGTGCTTGTATACAGCAACATTCACTCTCGTGATAAATTAGGATGTTGGGATGTAGTTGGTTTTTCATACAGTTGATTATATGTACACTGTACACATCAGGATGCATTCCAGGCACTTACAATTAACTGGTTCATATAAATGTGCACTTTTATAATCTGCGGGTGCGGACGCGGCATGAGTACTAATATTGTCTAGTATGTATGCTCTTACTGTGTAGTCAAAGTCGACTTTTACATAAGCAACAACCTCCGATATCTTAATTAGAGGTGATTAAAATGACAACTTTTTCTATCCTGTTCATTGTAATTTTTATAATTGTTTGCTTTCATTGTGGAATGGCTCGCTACTAACTACACCCAGCCAACGCCAACAAAAGGCGCTACACAGTGTTAATTAGCTATTCATATGAGTATTTTTCACGTTAGCTACTGGATAGAAAAGCAGCTCCTGCAGATAAATTGAAACGTTTGTAGCATCAGTCATCAATTCCCACATTGTTCCAAGTTCCATACTCTATTGTGCACAGAAATTTATTGCCTTTCATCCTAGAATTGCTACTACAATCGGAAAAAACTTGAACATTTCCACTTAAGGATGGGTTACTTTGTTTGCGACACCTTTTAAAACCAAAATTCCCCTAAGTTGACATTCGCCATCTCTCAAAGTTGCTCATGTGCTCAAATAATCATTTAAAAAATAGAACCAAGTAACTACATATGTCATGCAGGTTCATGCAATATGTATCATGTAAATCATTTGAATTAGGTATACGTAGTCCAGATACCTTTACCCTACAATATTCTACTTGCCGTAATTTAATAAGAAATCCATGCATAATATTGCATTTATTTAATATCTGTTTGTTAGGCAAATCAGAAAGAATTCTAAAGTGATAGTGATACATAAATATGTATTAATAATTAAATGTGTCAAGCCAAAATAAGGGACCATTAACCACAACACATTTTCTTAGTTTTGTCGACATTCCAGTGGGAGCAGATAAATGTGCAGTCAAGTTTGAAAGCGGGACTTACTTAAAAATGGGTCGAACAAACGACTGTGCCCTGGTATTTGACGATATTGTAGAGATTAACTTATCGTAGAGGAATCAGTGCGTGAGCAAATGCAAATTAGTTGTTTGTCCGCCTACTGATCCAATATTTAGTAAGGCTATTGGAGAAACATTTGAAACTATATTTCATCAGAATGAAAACGTGAAAATTTCGACTATTTGCACAGTGCGTTCTCGATGTAGCCCTTATAAATCAATTTGTGCCATTTGCAACGCATTCCAATGATGGATGCTTACTATGTACGTACCATAAGAATATTCAGGATGTTCCACATAATTGTCTAATATCGTGTGTTCCTATTGAAAATAGTTCAAACATGTTTTCGATATACATATAGTAGGTGAAACGAAACGGACCGAGCACTAGGTGTCATTTAGGGTTAAGCTCTGCATATTCTCCGGTCTGAAATTATTCCTAATCATGAATCAATTTGATCTAAACTGGTTTAAGTATTAAGAACTGCAAGAATTTTCCATATTATTTATATCTCAATCTCTTTATTTGTTTTTAATTCTCAACTCAGTGTATAATCCTTTATAGTGTCATATGAATGCGATGAGTCACAAGCGTGGAATTTGATAATCATCTTTCCGTTCACAAACACCATTTTATCTGTAAGCACGTTATACGCTGCTGCTTGTTATATTCGTACATACAAAAAATGTGTACTGTGTTTAATACGTTTGTTGGTCTTTGTATTTTCGACATCTTATGTTTGATGGCTGTCTCAGACTTAAGACTTTCTCAGTGTGTAGGTATTCAAGTGTCATGTCAACTGTTGTTTTGAGCTGGGGGAATAGAGGCAACCACCACCACACTTGTTTTCATCTGCAAGAATTTACAGACCGATTGAGATTCAGTCTGTCGTTCGTTTTTCCCATCCCATATCAGGTATAACTGGCACAGTTCCAGAAAAATCGTGCACATATTATATGGGAAACGAAATGAATCAACTCAACCACAAACTATATAATTCAGTTAAGTGTAAGTACTTGTGTATTTCTCATATAGCTAACATAGCCTTTGGATAGGCTTGTCCTTGTCTTGTGTCTAAAGAAGGGATTAGCCAGGGATGTGAATTTCATAATAAATATTAAAACGCGTATTAACTGGCTCGTGTATTGCGATGATCTTTACTAAACACATACAGCAGCCTCTGCACTGCTAGCAGCCCCATGTGATTGTTATGCTTGGCTGAAGTTGAGCCGTTGAGAGTCACAGAAACCTGGTGTGAACCATGTAATGTGAAAATACATAAATATAATACAGTGGCCAACAGAGCAGTTTCTCCGTTTTATCCATAGCTATGTAGTACAGATACTCTGTGGGACTTTGCGATGCATTTTATATTTGTAGTACTAAATAATACACGCATGATCCTGTTCACCTGACAGATGCACTTTTGCGATGGATTTACTTTTACAGAATCTATTTATGCACAAAATTCACGATACAGAAACGTTCTGCATTGAGTGTGCCCCTACATGAAATCATCTGAGAAGCTAATGGTTCCTTCAAAGTGCTTTTTATTAGAATTTAGGTATTTCTTGATACATTTGCATAGCTGTTGTATTTACAGATACATACTTACAGATACATCTCTTGTCTTTCGAATCCATTTCGTTAGATGAGGAAAAGGTATTCGGACATTTCAACCCCAGGGATAACTCGACCGCGACAACTACACCCCAGTGACAACTGAACCGCTCTTCATAGTAATGCACACCTTAAGTAGTACATGTACATATTTAATGTACATTACATGCATATATTGCCATTGTCCTTTGCCCTTTTTCCCAATTAAAAATATTTATATTCAAGTTTAAAAAAACTAACTTTAGGCCTTATTCCTTGAATCTATTAGGCTCTAAAACCGAAAATCTCCTGTCAGCTGACCCCTATGTACTCATATTCCCTTGTTTTGATTCTTTTTAATTATTATAATTCAAACTTTTTTACGTACATGTTTTGATAGATATTTTAATAAATAGATAAAGTTTGAAATATAATAATGACAAATATGTAGTAAGGTGTGTGCTACTTCATCTGTACATTACTATGTAAGATGGGTTGAGCTGTCGCTGGGGTTGAGTTGTCGCAGGTTGAATTGTCCGAGAATCGAGTAAAAGTCTGAGAAATAAGGTATTAGCCACCGTGGTGTACTAAGAGACTAAAAATACATGGAGATATCGATAAAAAATGCGTCAGGCATGCTTCTTAACTACAATCAACCTTTTGTACAATGTTCTAGGAGCTCAACTATCTGACGCGTGAATACTTTTCATGAGCTGAGAAGACAAGTGCAGAAAGACTACCTTTTTTACTTTGCAAAGGTACTTGCGAATTCGGATAGTAATTTATTGGCATCGTTTCATGAATTTATCGAGTTGTAAACAAACTGTGAAGAAAGCAAAACTGGAGTTTATTTCAAACCACCTACCTATACATCTACCTATATAATACTTTGAGACTCGTCTTGTAAATCACTGGAGGGTTTAAAAGGAATCACTCTTTGAACACAATTTAGCTATTCTAATGAAATAAAAAACCTTTCTTCCGTGTGTGAGTAGACATAATAAATCCGAAATACATATATGCTCATGCTCCTCTGGCGCATTGATCTCTCGCTAAATAAACACGAAACGAAACCGTTCTGCTCATATGCGAACGAGTGATTCTTCCTGAAAAAATAATGAATATTATACATAACTTCCAATGTCAATGAAACTATAAACATGGATATTTATGTTCCCTTTATAAATGCCTATCTAAACATAAATACACAGAAATCGTGACTCATCTCTGATTTTCACTCGAAATATTTCTTCGTTCTTCGTATACATTGCTACCTAGCACTGGATATTATATGGAATACGTTATTTCGTTATTACGTTATTCCGAGTCAACTCGACCAATGTATTTCCGATAGGTCAAGCACGACTCAGGGATAATTTATCTGGAACTATTTTCGACTGCGCATCCGTTTCAACTGCTTCTATGCAATTCAAAGCATTATGCTCACTTATAATCAAATCTTCAAGGCTGTATGCGCGATCGTGCACACAAATAATTCATATCTAACCCATTTTGATTGCCCGATACATAAAGATCCTTTTTATCATGGTAATATATAGCGAAAATTGTAGGGTATTTATTTGGTATCAACGAAATTTTAGGGGAGGAAAAATTAGCTATGGTTGTCGATTCTACAGATTGATACAATAAGCTAGTGAAATGGAGAGGAAATTGGTTTGCATGCTTTATTGAAAAAGTATTCTACACAAGTACGCCCTACACACACTTCTGTCCCGCATCGATTAACTCTTCTGTGGTTTAGAATCAGAAGTTGCTCAAAACTTATCAAATTTTATCATCGGAAAGCGAACTTTTTAAAAATTCAAAATTGTTTCCACAACACTAAAATGATTAGAATTACACTAACGTTGATGAACTGTTACTGTAGATGCTGTCGTGTTATATTAATATTAACACAGCCTTATCACGAAACTACGTAATCACTGCAATGCGAGACATTGATAAAAATTTCAGTGCGAGTTAATACATTATGGCTGCAATTTAGCGGCACACTCCAATGTAATGAACATAACTCACAATCAGAGCGGATATCCAGCAATGCGTACGCATGCATTACTACAGTACTTGTGTACAATGTGTTGGAGTCTCCACAAACTGCAAGAACAGTTCGCCAGCCTACATTCTCTGTAAGCTAACCATTCTTCGCCAAGCAAATGACTAATTTGCATCTCGTCACCTCAGGTCTCTTCTTCCCCTTGGCTTTGAGTTAAGTAAGTCGACAAAGAGAATAAAGGAAACTGAAAGTTAGTCCTTTTCAGTGCAGTTGCAGAGAGGCGCTGCTCCGTTGGTTGAATCAACATAACATCTCTTATCTGCTTACACAAAGCGACATAGAATTTTATACAAATGTTGCAGTCTAGTCAGCTACTACATTTGTAGCTTTTTACTCGCAATCCTTACTAAGAGGATAAATTGGCATGCTGCGTTAGCATTCGAGCTTGATAAACTTTCTCACCTGTTTCCTGTCATCTGTAGCATGGGAGGTGGAAGAAGAGCAGCAGACAGGGCTAATGCAAACTATGTGTCTGTATATATCTGTACACTGTCTCTAGCATCAATTGCTATTGCTATATATAAAACACGTTTCCATGTAGAATGCACAACAAGTTCAATATAAAGTAAGAACGCAGACTCCTCTCACCGATTTCTCAAACGCTTATCCTGAGCAGTGAGAGAATGCACGAGATGCACATATAGTTAAACAACACAATTGAAGTAATAAGAATTTCGTAGTTTACTATTCATAGGAATGCCTCGTGACACCCAAGTAAAATCTCATTAGCATGCAAAGGATGTACACAAATTCAGAAGAAAAGTTTAAATGGAGGAGCGAACTCTGTGGATTGGAAATTATGGCTTCTTTTTCAGACTGATATTACCAAATGCTAACTTTTGGAATGTCTGTCTCCTTTGCGTACTTATTATATAATGGAGTTTTGGTTGCTTCTCGCCTTCCCCTAGAATTTTCGTCCACTTCCACTTCTCACCAATATATAGCCACTTAAGTAGCAGCAAGAAGAGTAAAATAAAGATACTTTTTCTATTCAAGGCAATGCATATGGGACATTATTTAGTATCTTAGTTTTGCATCCCTCTTTGACTTGTCGACGTCGTCTATGTGGAACTTTTACAAACCGACTGCATTGCCAATTCTACATTATGCATTGAGAGTAGCGTTGTGCAGTAGCTCAGCCAGTGTTTACTGTTTAGCATAAAGCGTAATTGCAGTGGGCTTCCCTCTCTGCTGTACTTTAGCATTTCACGAGAGTGGAGTCCTTCCTGGTAGTAGTCTTGCTGTCAACGGTAATAAAATCTAATCGAGTCCAGCCAACTAACCACTTTCAACGCTCCAGAAGGGAAACGTTTCACAGTTGTTAAAATTGGTTTTGACGTGGAGTCTTAAATTGGGGAAATTCATTCTGTTAAGTAGACTTCCGCAATAGTAATCCTCCTGTGAGAAATGTGACAAGATTCCAGTCCAGCCATTCCAACAATGCTAAAACATTGCTTAAAACTTACAGACTTTGTAAAGTGGCCAGGTCAGGTCAGCGAATCTGTAGGAAACAATAATGTGTACATTGAACTCATCTTCTTGTAGTTATTCACTTTGAGCAATTGTACTACCTAAGCCACGTTCTGAATAAGTTGAGAAGCAAAGGCCGTCATCAAGTAAATACGATAGTAAATATAATTATTTTTAAAAGCATTAGTTATCTTACGCAATATCATGATTCTCACCTTCTTCCATAAAAGAAACTGCAATGATGAGCTGAGGATATAGCTTTTTCTTTTTATTAAGTCCACTCTCTGTTCAGTAAATAAGGGTGCCATGTAGTTTTCTACTTTCTTTAGCTAACTAAGTGTGTACATAAATATTATATAAGCTCAGAAAATATGTCGTCAGCACGTATGATTCCGTGAGTGCACGTTCCACTCTGTCTAATGTAGACTTTTCGCTGTAGTTGTGTAGTAGGGCTGCTTGAATTCTTTTCTCCATGATGTAATGTTTACATAATCATAAATTAAATGCACTTTTAGATGTGAGACATATCAAGGAGCTTCTTGTGCCCGTAAACCTACATTCCTATAAGTACATACGTAAAATAGGTTATATGTACTGACTTTAATATATCAAATGCTAACTCACGCTATCATGAATACCTACATCCCTCTTTGTAACATAAATCAAAATAATTGTGCGTTATTGTGCTTTTCTAGTGTACTTTTTCTTCCCGACATGCTACGCTCAGACTCGTACATGCACTCTCTGAAGTGTTGGTATTTATGGCAAGCGAAAATTTTTATTATTTTTTTATTTCTACTTCAACGATCTCTCCTCCCTCTCAGCTACCTATATACATATACACACGGAGTCACTTATGAATTTACAATAATAGTACACGGATGCCTGAAAATTCCTACAATATATAACTTCTTATGAATAACTTCCTTGATTAAATTTTGATTGCAGCACTTGTATTTTTATTCTCTCAGAAGAACAGTGGCAGTATTCGAATTGTTTGCTACGGATGTGGGCTTCCATGTAGATCTAACACTATTTCCTGCATCTACAGGGTGTTGCTGAATATAATATGGAATAATATCAACTCATCTCTTTCTTTCTTATGATATTGAAGACTGAGGGGATTAATATTGCAGTATTAGCTCACCGCGAAATTTAGCCGCGCGACGTAATCACAAATTTAGGATGTGAATGTGTTGTGTGAGGACAAATTATTTACACTAAATCGACATTAAGCAGGCATTCATCTTCCAGAGTTCGGGTTGCGTCATAAAATTGTGACGATGTGAAGGAACAGATAGACGTGGGAGTGAAGTGAGTTGTTGCTGCTTAGTTGGTTAGTTGATTTAAAGTGATACTTAGGCATTGTTTGTAGAAACTTGAACGGAAATGACTTAGCACAGCACATGTTATACAGCAACGTGAAAGTCTGTGATATAATGTTGACGTGGTAGTACATAGAAGGCATGCCATTTGCCATGGACGATCCTTATTAGCTTTGTTGCTCGAGTGTCCCGTTGTGAGGATTTTGGAATTTAGATGAACCTTGATATATGTTGTTCATAGCCTTCTTTTGTACTTCATTCCATTGTGTCCCCTTGTATTGCAGTATTCTACTTTCAAGCATTTCTCAAATCTCGGTTCACAATCAGATCCAGTCACTGCTGCCAGTCCTCCACTCTCATTTACAGTCATTCAAGGCAGAGCACGTCACATCAACTTTCCTTCACTTATTATGAGCTAATGCAATACATATTATATTCGTTTCATGTTTGCATGCAAAGACACAGTCCGGAAGTCAGAAAGGAGCGCGCAAGAAGTTCATTCCATTCCTTAATTTTTGAAATTCTATTGAATTATGCATGACGTACATTGGAGAGAGAGAGAGAGCATGACTTTATGGGTATTCACAATCCAAGTTGTTTCCAGTAGTTTTGGGGGAAACAATAATATTCCTTGTACACAGGCTGGAGTACAGATAAAAATACAAGTTCCTAGTGAGCAGGGCTATTGTATCAGGAAGCATGGTCTATATATCGGTTTGTATACAAATACCTACGTACGATCATGATGATATTACTGCACCTAGCCAAAGAAACTGAGTTATGCTATGCTTTACGTTGTCGTGTGCAAGTTGTTTTGTAGCTAGGAAATCCGTTTTTATTGATCAATGGCTCACTCACATCATATCATATCAAGGCAGATTTCACTGGCTTTTCATAAAGTAACAGCAATGTTAAGCGTGTACTTTTGCGAGTTCAGTTGGCACTATTTACTTGTAAGCAAAATAGGTGTACACCCTCATGCACGCCACACGTAATACAATGTACTTACTGTACAATACAGTGTGAATGTTTTTGTAGTGTATCTATAGCTACTCTGTCGGATAGAATTTCCCTACATATACCATGCACTATAAATACCTACAATTGTTTGTCGTTCCTTTGTGGAATTATGTGTCGCTATGTGTGTTCGTCCATTCTCCGTAACTTGTAGTATAGGCATATTCATAATAGTATCGTTTACATTTCAGGCTGTGGACGAAAGCAGCTCGTACATTAAAGTATTTATACGTCTACGCATGGTATATATGCTCTGTATATGCAGAGAAGGAGTAATGTAGATCCTTTTCATCTTACCGTGTACTCTGCCTTATACTTCCTCTCGCATTCTAACCGAAAAGAAAAGGAAACAGAATCTGGCGTTCATAATGTTTCGAATAGGTTTACATTGTGAATTGAGTTGGTAAAACCTACGGCTTACTTTTACTGTGGTGGCTCGTTCTACTCTTTCTTGCTCCAGTGAGTTAATGGGAGTTAGAACTGTTTTCGCATTCATGTGGTATGGTTTCACTGTTCACGCTATAGTACTTTGAGCAGCTCGAGCTCTATTTCATCATGAGGAAGGATGTATGCAAGGTGCTGTGCTGGAAATGGAAACGGCTTATGAAAATGCATACGTATAGGATCCGTGTAGTTCGCTTTAATGGAGGAAGCTAGTATTCTGTGGGGATTTTAGCTTACTGAGGGATTTTGCATTGGTTTCCTTTGGACAAGTACGTACCGCAAAGTAAACTGAAATATCACATTCCCCAAGTTGTACTTAACCCGTAGGGACACAATGGGAGATTGACAAAGAGTGTGAGCAAACCCAAACGATCACTTCCGCAGTTGCACTCGTCATTTGTGTATTAGTACGTGAGTCGTCTCATTTGACGCGCCTAGGCATCACACGTACTCCCTAATTCACCATCTCGTCCGAAACGTAGATACCACTTAGTTTAGTATATCGCTATCTGTATCACAGTAGTACTTTTGTTTGACATGCGGTTGACTATGGTGCTGACACTTTACATTTATTTTGTAGGCCTGTGGGTAAATACTAATATCTCCTGCAGAGAATGCTTCCTCTGCCAGTTAAACACATATTTCACAACAGTGGATATGAGCTGAACACATGAGTGAGGCTGATTTCCAAATATATTGTAATGCTTTCCTGTAGAAGAGGAAAAGCAAATACTAAAGGGGCTGGTCTCTGCGCTCTCTCTCTCTCCGCTCTCTCTCTCTTACTCTCTCCAAGTGATGGACTACTTAGGCTTCGGTTGCTCTGGATTCGATCTGTTGATGTTAAAATTTATAAGGATTTACCAGAATGTTCTTATACAGCCGTAGAGAAGTAGACAGACTAAATGAATGAATGTCAGAGAGGTATTTAGTTGGCTTCAGTACTCTCACTCACTCATTCACATGTCACATTGGAATCATCATGGATTCCACCGCTGTACTCCTCGTCCGATTTATCAGCAAATCTCGTGCTCTGTATTCGGCCAAATGACATGTTTTATTCAGATTACTATAATGGTTTACTATACGGTAGCACACGGCACACACACTCAAAACCGTTGTCCATGCGTCACTAAGCAAAACAAAGTCACATCCTGAATTTAAATTTTATTGTCATGTTTTTAAAAATTTTGGGGCTCTTTAGATTTAACGTTGCACAAAATTCAATCGTGTGCTAAAAATACATATTTCAACAGTTAGACAACTGTTTTTCCAACCTGGAAATTTCGAGCCAGTTGGAATTTAAATTATGTAAAAAAGCACCTCTTGAAAATGTAGTTTGGACTATACATGTATTCAAAGATTATAAGTAGTATATTTTTTTAAATGTTATTTCAATTTTAACTTAGAAAGCATGTAAATCAAGAGATTAAATAGTCTTTGGTGAGTGATAGATAGCAACTAGCAACGCACTTTTTCGGGTTCAGGGTCGGATCTATTTTGTTTAAATAAGTGTACGCTGTCACATTCTGTATTGAAGAACCCAGTATCACAGTATCGTCTGGAAATCCTATGGAGGACAGATATTCGTCCTTTTCACTCCACTTATTAGTATTAGTGAAATTTTCTTGGTTTTTCGTATTGTAGGCTCAATTCTAGTAAACTTTTTATCAATTAGTGAAATACTGGCATTTATTGATGGGATATCCGTTTCATCTAAGCACATTCTTAAGTGTTAGTGACTGAAACTGTCAATTGCCTTCGAGATGTCGAGCAGTAATATACACTTCATGCATTAAGCATTTATTTAGGTGTGTGCATGTTATTACCTAATACAGTTGAAACCGGTCAGGTGTTTATGCTAATGCATGTCAACATCCTCTTCCCATTCTATTTTATTGTCATGTCAATTATCCCCCGAGTGTAGGCATCTCCAAAGTATTATTTACCACTTGAAGGGACTGATACATGTTTTTGTCTTTCATTTACACGATGCTTAGGAAGGATTATAATATTTACTTCTACCTAAACTCTCTTAAGTGGGTGGAAGTTTGAAACTGTTCACACT
>JABASC010000610.1:0-35402 GCA_019776185.1 Plutomurus gul | reverse complement strand
ATACCCGATGGTATACAACGTGAGTCACGAGTAACTATTTTGCATCCATGGATTTATCGTAGATTTCTCAACTTTGTGTAACACTCACTCAGAGCAATGACTTTAGGTTTATGGGTGTTTATATAAATCTCTATTAATTATTGGGACACATTTTTGAACAACTTCCAAGCAATGTTTGTGGAAACGTAAGTGCGTGACATGTGCGTTTAGGAAGGTGAAAGAACTTTCAAAGAATTAAGGACGCACGCTTTCACACAGCACAATGAGAAGCATCTGGTTGCCAACACGAAAGTATTTTACTCAGAGTTGCATGTTAAGGACATAGTCAGCATTACGTGTTAAAACATCCGAGGGGAGGTTGTTCATCTAGACATTTGGGACATCACTCCAGTGAAGACAACACTGAATGTGACGAATCACATGGTGCTCACACTCACAGTTCTTGTCGTCGCGTAGCGTTGGGCGATAAAAAGGGAAAGCAGGAGAAAGTATCACAATTCCGTAGAAGGGGAGCAGACGAAATGTCGCCTCTCTCAGTTACTTGAGTAAAATCACAAGACTGAATAATCTCGTGGTGAGATGGGAAGACTACCAAATGACTGCTGCCACTCTTACAGCTGCATCGCTCACCAGCTTCCAAATGTGGGTGGAATACAAAGAAAAAAACTTGACATGACTTCGACAGTAACTCTACCATTTCGTCACATTGCATCACAAAGACTTTCATGTACCATTTTCTCTGTCGTTGCGAGGAGAGCCACTTGGTTGATAATCACATATACAATTTGTAATTCTGAAATTGGCACATTGGATCTGCACAGTTTTTTCGGGGATATTTCTACTATTCAATTTGTAATATGATTTTTGTATCGACCATAGAAAATTCTTTCGTCAATCTTATTGTGTGACGCTTTTACGAAGCGTTTTCTACTGATCTATTTTTACAAATGTAGGCAGTTGCAATTTCGATCAATATATTAACATGGTGCAGATATATCATTGTCTTCAGATTTGTGTCGTTTCTTGATACAGCTTGTTCGACTGCCCCAAACTTAAGGGTCATTTGGTTAAATTCTGATAATAATAGTTTTCAAGCACATCGGTTTTGTTCAATGTAAATTGTTGATGTTTAATTTAGGAACGATGATTTGTGTTCATTTAGAAAACGTTAATATTCGAACAACGTTTTCTCTTAATCATCAGAAAAACTTATCACTAAAAGTTAAATATTTTTTCAACAATACTGAAAAGTGTGTTTACATACTTTTACCTCCCATGATTGATAAACTTGACGAATTATACTTTCATTTGGACATGACATTGATGCTGCCTGCTTTCTAATAGCATGACTAGGAAATTGTTGAAATGTAAAGTGCTACTAACTGTGTTGGAAACATTAGAATGCAGTCATATCTTTTTTTTAAACATAAACAAGGCGGAATGAAGTGTTTTCTGTGGTCGAACAACCCTGCGCTGCCTTGTAAGTGCTGTATTGTATTTTTTAGTATGAGGCACTTCATAGAATACAAACACCGCCTAGATATTATTTATTATTCTATCTGATGTTGATATGATTTGTGCAGGGTACACGCACGAATACATTGGACTTTCCTTCTTATGAGCAATGTATGTGTGCATTCAATTTCTTCGCATGAACTACTTGAGTATGTCTATGTGGTGAAAGTTTCCCATTATTTATAATATAAGCCGAAAGCAAAATGGAACGCCATCCATTAGCAACATTTTCCAGTTGCTGTCCATGACTGGTTTTCAATTATCTATTGTGATTTCGTACGCTAACTGAACATTCAATTTTTCCATCCTTTTAACTTCCCGGATATACATAAAATGACCATTATAATACAACAAAGTGTTCATTTAGCCAGTACAATTTGCTTGACTGAACTCTTTCACTGTGGCTAACTGGATACTGATAAGTGCGCTGAAAAATTATCTATAAATACTTACTACTTAGGAAAAACGATGAGAGGTACGTATGTACTCTTACATTGTATACTAATATTCACTGTATGTAACTGTCAGTTAAAATCAAATAAATATGTACATGACCGCTGATGTAAATTGCGGTGTACGTTGGTAATTACAATTATAATTTAATTACATATGGACAGTGGGCATTTCCCTGAAATTACAAATTACTATTATTTTTCGTATAACAAACCGCTGACTAAAAATTTCGAGTATAGTTAAAATTTGAATCTACGAATTTCTTTTCATTTGAAGTGTACACTGTTTTAACGAACGTGTCCACTCTAATACTTAAGCTTGCATTCTGAAGTGATCAATATATTTTGATTGAATTGGATTTCGAGTACAACTGAGTCGATCCCAATTCTACTAAAAGTAATTATGTTGGACCGATGGTTTTTTTTAAATATTGTATAAAAAAACCTAATGCTAAAATGCAATAAAAGTACGCTACTGCGACTGACTAATCTGTTTTTCTTAAGAATTTTGTCCGACAGAATATTCCATATCTGGGAATGGTACTTTTAGCTTGTAGGAATAGCGGTTTTCTTTGGATGGAATGCTTTTCATCCCTTTGTTACTTCGTGAAATTTTAAATTAAAATGACTTTCACTTTGTAGTCCATTTTATTGATCAAATGACGCTTTGCACCACTGATCCTAGCAAAAATCTACTCTCAGCTTTTAAAGGATATTTTAGTGGATAAAGTAGGTCTCAGAAAAACAAGTTCGACTACGTCCCACCAAATGAGATTTTAAGTCTGATTGTGATGTGCTTCATCTTGATGTACTAACCGAAGGCAACAGCGTATCCACAATCCGGTGTAATACGCAGTCATGGTTATTTCTCCAGCAATGTAGTACGAACTTTTGAATACACAGAATTTGGCTAAGCTCTTTAGGCCTGATTTGACGTCAGCTGTCTACTTAAATACCTATGTTGTATGTTGTAATGTTGTTGTGCCAATGCATGCCATTTTATATAATGATCTGAAGCGGATCTGAAGGTATATATTAATTTATAAACATGGCCACTACATGTGATACAGTGCAGAACAAAGGCGCTGCACATACATTAGAGATAGGTTCAACGAACCGTGGTTGCATTTTACTGGCTACGACGTGCAACCACAACGTGAATTATGTTGGTAGAAAAACTTTGTTGAATCTATTCATACAAGATAAATAATTATCTGGGTCCATTTGACTCTAAAAACCGATAGACATCACTAAAGTTTGTCTCACGCCACCTACCTACAGCACGGGTGAAAGTGTACAAATATGAAATCCGACTCTTTCGAAAGTTGGTTTTGTCGGTACCGTAGAATAGAAGGAACGTTACCTTCATAAAGTGAAACTTCAACCAATTATATTTATTCTCGATTTAATGGAAAAACACACACAGACAGAGAGAAGCATTTGGACAAAATATCATATGACAAATGCATTTGTAACGTTCTGTTTTGACCGTCTTCTAACTTTCATTGATGTGGAAATAAGAAAGTGAACCGAGAAACTGCTGCTGTCCTATTACTCCATACTACAAAGAGTTTTTTCTTAAGAATGAATGACTGAGTGAGTAGCATGACAAGTTACCGAATGAATGCGGGTGGATGGAGCAAGAAAATAGTGTGGTACTCGTAGTAGTAGAACACATTCACAAAAGCAAAATTAAGATTGCTGAGTGGCGAAAGGATTGCCTGGCAGTGTATATATGTTTTTGTAGGCAGGGACGTCTTTGTAAGCGTCTTTAGCTGTTTCTACTGTAAGCGTAGTATGCTATCATTTTGTCTGCAGGGAGTGTATCTTTGCTTCAGTGCTCACTTGTATGTATGTAAATAGTGGAGTTTCGTCATCCGACGCAAGACTGTCTCCCTATTATGACTGTGTAGATAGATGTGCATTACTACAGATACTCGTTCGTACCTTTTACATCTACGTTTCTGGAGCAGTGATAGAGCAAACTCCGTGTGCCTTTTACTTTTACATGTGGCAGATAGTACGCACAGAGAAAACACGTCTACTCACTGTTAGAACCAATAAATTTCCAAACTGGAATATTGCAATATGAGAGCTTTCCAGGAGCGAAATGGGGAATGAAACTTGGGAGAGACTGCAAGGGCTTAGTATCAACTACACTTTGGCTAAACATTTCTTATTCTCGACTGCATGAGCCCTACTACTAGCTGCTACCAAAAGGATAGGCTGGAATATAAAAGAGTTGCGAATTGTGCAGATAATGCTGTCGGAGGGTGGAGGCGACGGCGGCTTCTATTCGAGAAAAGTGAGCTGTAAGCGAATGCCTATATTTTACTCGAAGGTGGGATTAAACGTTAGTTCGTTTTATATTTTTACTTTATTAGATCGTTGCTTGCTACCTACATGGAATCTATTACATATTAAATATGAACTCATATTTGCGCAGTTGTTGCCTACTGAGTGGGGGAAGCCGTAGCCCGAATACGGAAGGTCGATTTAGGAACTATTACAAATCATGTGTCATAGTGGAGACTAGAAAGAGTTATGAGTTGAATCATCAGTCAATTTTCTTCGGTTCGTTCGCTTCTCCCAGTAAGAGAGAGATAGAAATGAATTTTCTTTCAAAATTAGACGGCTATTAGGTTTCACCGTGTAATTCAATTGAAATTAACAAGTCGACATTTCACATACATACATACATACAAGAAAATATATTCACCTTTTCCTTCTACAAAGGGTTTCATTCTCAGAATAGGATATTAAATTAAAGATTGTGATTGCTTAGATGACAGTGGTAGTTAATATTTCAATAATTATATTTCACTAGCTTGCTTGCACTTGCTAATATTTAATATCCGCTATCAGTGTGTTTTTGGTTGGGCTGAAGGAAACTTGTTGAAGTTTCTTTCCCAACAGCAACTGTAAATTGAAATTCATTTCCCCCTTTTGCTTACGTATTTTAAATACGAATTTCTTGCAGGTCACGATTTTAAGGACGTCCTTGGGGGAGAGCCAGCCCGAAGTTGTAGGAAAAAAGATAAGTCCACAAGTAGGTCGCGTTCTCTGTGTGTGTGTGTGCATGCAATTTGTAAAAGAAAACATTGACTGCAAATTGTCTGTGGTGGGTACGTAGTGTCCTTCTTATTTTTTCTTGCGTTGGCTCTCCTTCGAAGGTTGTATTGATGATAAAATAATTTAGGAGCTGAATAGAATTCACGAAATATTATCCCAGTGGGTTTGTATGAAACAGTACGGATTTGTACAGTCAAAGAATGCAATCTGCTACTCCGCACTTGCTGGGGAAAAATACTTTCATCTTTGCACACAGCTTTGTTCTTCTGCTGGAGTAAAAAAAAAACTAATAATCTTGATATCGTGTCCGAGAAAGCAAAGCAAGTGGAAGAAGACGAAAGTGTGGAGTGAGGCGAGAAAAAAATGTGCAATGCTAGTATTCCATGTTTCAATGTAACCTTTACTTATTGTCTACATAGATTATACTACATGATACGACACTGACGTAGTTGACTCAGTAGAGAGAATGTGTTAAGGTAGAAATGCTTTACGATTTATGCTTTACACATACACAGATTGTCTTCGTATCGTAGTACTTTATAGGCTTTAGGGTTCAAGGTACAGTCCAATGTGGATAGATTCGATTTTGTCTGCTGTGGATTGCCTGTAATGGTGGTAGGTGGCTCGGACTAGTCCAGACTCTGCTGCAACTTAAGTGGATGCTTCACTTGCAGCTGTAATTCATTTAAGTAGAGAATGAAAACATAAGAGATATTAAACTTTTTCATCTCCTCATTCTACACTAATCTTTAAGTAAAGTTATGGATAAGGTGGCAATCAGTGGGAGAGACAGCATCACATTGCTTAGGAAAGTCAGCCAGGCATTTACTGCTACCACGAATACTGAGTGAGCTGAAACCACGTAATTAGTAAGGGGAACCAAGACTCCAAGAGCTTATCGATTATGCGAAATCTAATAATGCTCTAGTATGTTGCTCGCTTTGCTGTGGTTAATTGTGACGGCTCTCTACCGACAGTTTCTCAGAAATGATCTTTTAAGAATAATGTTGTTGTGAATTCTCTCATCAACGAACGTGCACCAAGCTTACATGTGTAATACAAGGATTTATAAATATGCTTCCATAAGACACAAAGAAATTTGTTCTCAGAAAGGCGTCGTTTGCCATAACAAAATAAGGAAATCCAACACCAGGAATTCATTTTCGTGAAATGAAGAGCTTTCTATTCATAATACATTGAAATAGGAGTTAATCTTTCCAAAATTTTCTCTAAGAATAAGGACAGTGGTATATAATATAACGTGTATACATTCACTGAAGCACAAAAGTTAATGCCTGATTTTATTAACACATAACATTATTGTCGACAAAATGAACGAATGATACATACGAACATTATTTAAATATACTACAACAAATTATCACATTGGGCATTTTGTCTTAAATTTGTAGCTAAACACAGTTTAACTGTAATAAGTTTGCTACAAATTTTTATCAAAGTATTGATTTTGGATGGAAGTGCCAGTGCAGCGGGCAGATTTGCTCACTAATTTCAAAATGCCAATGGTGGATTTGTTATTTATTTACTAACGTTATATTTACTAGCGTAAGCAAAAATAATTGAGTTTAAAAAACACTTTTACTGGGAAATTGAGTGATACTTAACTATTTGAAACCTAACTGAATTTGAAGATATACCCCCATGTATGACACTTTAATGTCTGTAATAAGTATTCCTGTACTTGAAAGTAATTGGCCAGCGGCAATATGATAGCAGTTATCTGTAATTGGTAGTTTTGTGCGATAATTTTACTGTGCAAATTAGAAAGGGGCTGCAAATGGTGTGGATTGCAGGTTTTCAGTGCAAAAAAAATCGAGAACGTTCAGTAAAAATGCTTACTCGGCAAGACTGAAAGCGGGTAAGGTAGTCATTATCTGCAGTGTGCAGTAGACCAAACAAAGCACCACCTTGAAAGAAAGATTACATAAAATTGGGCAATCGTATTTAACACCACACCCAGATTCATGTTGTTGGTATACAAATGTCGTGTCCACTTGTTCCCACATTTCCTTTAGCCACTATACGACATCATTTTCAAATCCTGTGTGATGGTGGCGATGGTGTGTACTCCTACCGAACTATTTACTTAGTTAGGCATTACTATTTGGCATTACTGTTTGCTGTGTGTGTCTACACGACTTTTGAGTTAGAAATGGAGCTTCTCTGTTCGAAACTTTTAAATTTTCTTCTTCGATCACTACAGGAAACTTTTTTGCAACGTTGACCTCAATAGAGGGACTCTTTGATGCCATCACCTAGTTGACTTGGCTATATTTTCCCCCGTCGACAATATTGATGATGTGAAAGTAGAGTAGAAAATTGTGGTGCATTGATATGCTGCCAGACCACTTTGTTACATTGCAAATTAGAAATCAGCAACGCATATTTGCCCTAAATAAACCTACATAAACTTATATAACTAAATACATGTTACACACATTTTTTATCATATGATTTTTAGTTTTCAGTTTTGTGTTGTACTAAAACTAGTAGAATGGATTTGTCAAAAATAAGTAAGCGACACTTTTGAACCTGGTAGAGTCGGAGTTTACCTGTGCCATTCAATCTTGCGCTAATACGAAATAAAAGGACAAAAGCAAATCTATTCAAGTTGGGTACAAAGTTCAGCTGCAGATAGCTGGCAGACTATAGAGACCAGGAAGAAAGTATGGGCAAGGAGACGGGATAGGATATACTTATATGTGGGATAGGAGCAAATGCCCGGAAAGATATGAAGCTGTCCTACTGCCGAAGTAATTCTTGCCTGAGTTCTATATATACTGTTGCCTGTGTATGAAGGCTGTTAGAAAAAAAAATAATAGGCTGGCTGTCCTATGCTTTCTTTTGCGTGCTTTCCCCTCTGTTAAGTTGAGTTTTTGAGAGAAGTGTGCAAAGGTCTGTGTGCTATTCTGGCTAGAGAATGTAATGCATTGGACTGCATGGTGGTGATGGTGGTGGGAGCGTCGAGAGGAAATAGGAGTATAGCAATCCACTGTGTAGAACTTTGAGGCTTCAGTGTACTGTATGGTAAGTTAGCTTTCGTTCGTCTGCTTGTAGTTTAGAAGTCGTCGTGTGTATAGTACAGGAACTCGCTTTTCACCCACTCTCTTCTCTCTTTCTCACTCCGTGTGCATTTCTAGCTCAGTTCTTCTCTCTAGCAGGGAATCAATAGTAGTTGTGTTGGTGCGCGGAGTAGGTCTGCGCACTGCAGCCACGTCTGAGCCAGCCCAGTCCAAGAACAAGTCCCTTCTCTTTTCAGTGTGGCAGGACATTCCATTTTCGCATTGCCAAGCCAAGAAAGGCTTGAAGGCAGTTAGTAGTACGAAGTAGCTATAGGAGGACATACATACCACACAATACGCTACGGCTACTGATAGCGAGTGCATTTCAATAACGTACATATATTCCGTGTTCGTCCAAACGTACATCGAGCGAGATCGAGAGCGATCACAGCTTTAGCCCGGCTCTCCGCTTCCCAAATAAACGAATTGAGTGAAGGAGACGAGAAAGCAGAGCGAGGCTACCTAACCAACTAATAGTCACACATACAGCCAAATTAAACAGAATCCGATCCGAGTCCTGTACTGGAACACACTGAACTGGCATTTCTTCATTCCATGTATTCCGATAGTATTAGTTAACTACCTTCGTTCGTATCGCATCTTGTTCGGTTCTCTTTTGTCATCTTGTTCCTTTCTTCTCGAGCAGTTTATTCTTCTGAAGAATACAAGTGTAACTTTCTCTTGTGCCGAAATGTCTACTTATCGTTGAAACGACACCGGGATTCCTATACAACTCTCTCGCTCTCTCTCTTAGATATATTTCTTTTAAAGTCCTTTGTAACATGGTATTACTAGTGAAGCTTAAGACGACTAGTCGCAGAGACTAGTCTTCCCTTCCTCGCTCCAATAAAGAGATGGCTGGCTTAGTTAGTCGAGCAACTGTAAATGGATTTGGATCTTCACACAACCCTTCTTCATCTTCAGTTCCATCTCCCACTACCAAATTCTGCAGTTCATGAAACATCTCTGTGGCTTTCGTAGCTGTAGAAAATACTTGTAAAGTTCAAGTGAAAATACACTATAATATCTACATAGTAGACACATACAAAACAAGTTTAACAAAGGAAAAAATGTCGAGCTCCCATATCTTTGGAACACTCTGGAGAGATCAGACTACAGTGCTTTTACATGTTGCTCTGTGCAGGGGAGAAAGTCTAGACTGATCCATACGATATATATATCCGCGGATATCTCTTCAAATATAACCACAGATAAAGGAGAGAGAGAGAGAGAGAGAGAGCAAGAGAGAGAATATGAAAACATAGCTGAAAGTATTTAGCTGGTGATTCTGCATACACGCCTCTCTGGTGGATCTTGTGGTGGAGAAGTTGATATGGGTGACAGCATCGAGCGTCAAGCAACTCGTATCTTTCGCATCGTACTTCCGCAGTCTGTTCACTTCACTAACTAGTTGCTGAAGAAGAAAAATTGTAAATTTCCTAATGATGCCAGAGGAAATTGTTGCTAGTTAAGCTTTATGTATAAATTTCTCTTCTAGTGTGCTGGAAAAGCTTAACAATGGCTGATGGCAATGCATTTTCTACCTCTGTTCATCGTACAAGTATCACATTACAAGTGTAATCTCATGGGATGAGCTCATATCGTTACCAATAACTGTATTTATGTGTGCTGTTGGCCCACTACTGTTTAATGAAATGAAACTCCGTATGCAAAAGCAATACACAATTTTCCCTTAGTTTCTGTGTTGGTTGGTTGTTTCGTGCGATTCCCTCATTCATTTCCACTTGGCTGTTTGGGCTGTCGTGCCCGGGTGCAAGTTCTCGCTTTGTGGGAGATAATCAATCTGCAGCTAACGTAAGCTTTTGCTTGGCCAAGGCAAAGCTCATACAGTTTGTCGTCCTAGAAATCTACTATTCAATTCACCATACATACCATACAACAGCAGCTACTACAGTACGTACTAAATACTACACTGTCCATGTCTAACCTACATTTCTGCGGATGGACTGTCTTGTCCTGTATCCGTGCTGTTCTGAGAAGAAATTAAACTCGGTCCGATTAGATAGCGAAGTTGGGACAAATTGCAAACCACCTCGTCCATTCACTTCGTATACATACACAGCAAATTTACATAAACACTGTTATTGCTGTGAGTTAATATAGGAAATGTACTACTGATAGAGCTACTTACTGTCACCCTGAAATATTAAGTGTTCCTTTTTTTGACTCTCCCCATGTGTAACTATTAAAACTTAAGAGTTTGTGCGCAGTTCGTCAGACCGTTGTCGTCGTTATCGTTTCTTCTCACTCATCCACCGACCTTTACCTTTTGTTCAGTACGTGTCACACGAAGGGTTACAACAACTGTGCATTCATATATAATTCAGTGAAAGCGGCTAATCGGTGAAAATCGTGATATTAGTCTCTTGTACAAACAATTGTGGAAATGCAATACTCATTGAAAATACAAAGTGATCTAATGCACTTTTCTTCTTGTGTGTGGTTAAAAATATAAAATAAGAGAAAACCTATCTCTGTCGTGATCACAAGTTCATGCGTCTCTCTAATGCTGTGTTGTGGCTCTTGTAGTAAAAATAGAAGGGCACATTTTGTTTAATTTCTTGCTAGATTTTCATTCAAGTTCAAAGGAAATTCGAGGAATATAACGCTCGGTGCAAATATCAACTCGTGGAGAAAGTGGATTGAAAAGGGAAATGCTATTAGTGCGTTTGCTGAATAAATAATGGGATATTAGTTTGCTTATGTATGATTTAATGTGGAACTGATTTAATACGTAAGAAACATTTTTTTTCTCATTCTTTGTGATTAAATCAATTAGTATTCTCTCTTTCTGTACTTCTTCAAGTAAGCCATTTCTGCGTATCGTATAATGTGCTAGTGTAAAGGTGTAGTTGTTTGTATTATTACAAACAAGATATATTATTCCTACGTCGCCATACGAGCTGTTGAACAAGTAGAACTTGTGCAAGAAACGTACGTGGTACTTCAGTTGATTGTATAGTGTGTGTATTATATAGGTAGCAGCGTAGCACCGTAATTTCTACATCAATCATGTTATGGATGTGTAATGGACAATGGACAATGCGGATGATTGAAAAGGCTATTCGTCCTGTGTTGGACATGAAAAAAATATCTGAAAGTCTTTCATCCATACGTTCAGTCATTACTTTCCTTTCCTTAGTGCTATCTGCTAATATGTACCACTACGTTGCCTAGATCCTGCAGTGGCCATTTACCTCACCTGTGACCATAACGCTACATTATGTTTGAGGCTCAACGTACTCTCGCTAGTTAATTTGGAAGAGAATTTTATGCAGTTTTGTCAAATATGATCAATTTATTGCTAAAACGTTTGAAAAACAGCACAGGAAGGCGAAAGCAATATAAAAGTTGAGATGCCAGAATTAATCTGCTTTATGTATATGCTGTCATTTGTAGTGCCTTTTGTGTTGTATTCGGGAAGTACTCGAAACACAGTCATAAAATTATTCTAAGTACTATCTCTTTGGAATATGAAGAGTGCATTTATGGTTTTGGTCACTGGGTAGAACAAAAGTAGGAACTATAAAAAATTCTAGTGTGAAAGCCACAAAGTCGATTCATCGCTTCTATAAAATCCAATTTGGTCTCGTAAAGGCTTCAACGTTCGTGCTTCTATTAACAATGGTTAGTTTGACGTGAGAGTGTCACCTCAAAGATTTTCCGTTGTAAACCTCCTATTCTTCAACTTCCATAAAATTTTGATTGAACGGCTCCTTAAATGTTGTGAATGTGGCCACCGAACTTAGCATGGCACATACTTTAGAAAGTGAAAATGACTTTTGTGACACCAGCATTGATTTCGTTGACATGTTCTATAATACACATAATATATGTATACATCTGTGTTTTATGTGCTCAGATTATAATTTCTCTTCCAGCTTTGGTTTTTCGATGTAGACCGTACATTTTCAGTGAAAAATATGCTTATTAACGATTTTTGTACGAGGGATGTTTGAATAGTACTTACATCAAATGTGAAGACGCTATGTGTTTTTGAATCAATCCGTACGAAAGTCAGTTACCTCTTGTCACATTGATATTTTATAATGCAAACCTATTAAAAAGCGTACGCCGAATCAGTATGACCCACCATTGATTTCAAATCTTTTTAAAACATGCGGGAATCCAAATTTTATTTGAATTGTTTTTCTTTGCGCGTGATCCTTCTTAGTGAAGTTCTATTTTCCCCAGAAGTTATTCCTTGTCATGATTTGGAAGATCAATTTTATGTACTGTTTAGAAATTTAAAAAATGGTTTCCACTTGAGTTGATTCTTGTAATGAAGTTGGATTAATGACAGGACCGTTGTACCGTTTTAGGAACTGACTAATTGAATCTCGATTATTGCCCATAGTGAGCTATTTTAGAATTAGAGACAAATCGCATTAATTTAGGAAACTGCATACTTTTGCATATTGACCTTTCTTTAAGTAAATTCTTAAATATTGCAAGACATTTTATTGTTTGAAAATATTTTTCATGTCGTAAAATTTTCACTTTCATAAGTTTTTGCCTATTTTATTGTATCTTAAAAATATATCAAAGACGAAAACCTCAAGTTTATCGATCAAAATGTATGTATCTATTTATGCTTCGCCTTACGTTATCAAGTGTACAACCCAATATTGTAACAAATTCTATTTCTAGCTAAAATTGTTTCTGCGAGTCACATTTACTTAGGTATTTATGATTTTTCACTTTCCGAGGTTTCATCCAATTTCAATGTCTCCTAGAAATAAATCAAAGGTGACAACGTGAAGTTTATTGATAAAAACTCGTCATAGCAGATTGATGCGATTATGCGATCTCGATCGTCCACCGAGATTTTACAGGCAGGATAAATTCAATATTGCAATAATTTTTTGCAAAACCCATTTTCATGTCATATCTATAATTTTTCAATCTCATCGATTTCGACGGACGGACGCGGACGAACTGCTTTTTGTTATTTACTTTCTAAAAAGTTTGTTCGTTTCACAGTACGATTGCAGGCAGAGTGTTGCAAAATCTTTTCAAAGGAATTTCTGACCAAGGCTATCTGTTAGTGCGGCAATTAGGAGTTCTTTGCCTTTACCATGCTACAAGGGCACATTGCACATTTTTCAAAAGGTGGCGTTTTCTTTCATTAGTTCGAAACGAAATATCACCATAATTCACACTTATTATAGTGTATGCAAGTTGCTATAATATTCAAAGTACTTTACTATAACTTTTATGCTGGACTAAAGTACACGCTGTTTTCTGTAAAGGATTTATAACGGTTTCCTTTTCTGTGCACTGAATAGAGATAGACCATTGATTTTTCCAAAAAGTAACGAGTCCAACAGCTTTCACACTACCATACCATAACAGAGAAAGGTCGTTAAGTGTTTATGTATTTGCGTATCAGGTGCGCACAAATATTTATAGCTCAAACGATTCGGCTCTACATACTAGTCACGATGAATGGAGAGCCTTAATGTTCGCTTACCCCCTGAAAAAATAAATCTTACTTTATTTCGTATTTTCTCGTAACCTCCACCATGCGTTCACTTCGTAACTAAAAATGAAATATTAGTACGCAGTCATTGAAACACTTCTAATAGTTCATTTATAGCTCAAGTTTTTATAGCGGCTTAAACGAAAGGTGTAACGATTTTAACTTTCACCCGTGTAAAACTACGTCCAGATAGTTTATGATCTTTTGTCACATATACATCATTAACTGTAAAGTGTTATTCGTATTGTAATTATACTATGTGATTATTTGAACATTCATAAATTTACTTTATTGCGGAACAATGAGAATGACAAAGATAAATTATTTATTTTGGTTTCAAGTTTAGTCACAATGTACTTTATTGGTAGATGATGTTGGAATAATGGACACTTTATGTATTAAATAAAAGTAAACCTTAATCGATTTATCTCTGTTCCTAAATATTTGAAATGAAAGCAGGTTAAGATTGGAATTAAATAGACTCTGCCTGGTTCAATTTAATATTTTTCAGTCTTTACTTGTCTGTACATTTTTATGTACTCCTAGAAAAAATATTTTGGGTGGAAAAATGAAATTAAACAACAGTACTTATATAGTATTTTTAGGTAATTTCGTGACAAGCAATCTGTATTGCTATCATGCTTGCATTAAATGTTAAACAAAGGATATTTTTTGTTCCTCCAGCAGCCTATCGGAAACGAAAAGGAGTGCAATTCGATTTATTATTCTTAGAGTGTAATTTTAGTATTAAAATTAATGAATAAGGATTTTCCTTTAGAGAATCGTGCAGAATTTGCATTTTGAATAATGTATTCCACATTTGGACCACAGTGTGAATTGAAATCTCGGGATTTCTCACACAGGACTTAAAGGGTTGTGCCATGGCTCGCTACAAATGCTTTTCCATTGCGAACCAAACATAGAACATTGATGAAAATGAATGGATGCACATATAGTCATCACATTTGTGAATTCAAATTTTAGAGCATAGGGTATATGTGCCATATGATCGTGTAATGACAGAGTGACTGACTGAATACAGCTAATAAATATATTACTGTGCGAGAGGCTAGCTTCCTGTCAAAATTAGAGTCACTTTCCCTTAGCTATTTATTTATCAAACTTGTCTACTTTGAATTGAGTAGGTTTGGTAAAGTTAGACTTTCAGAAATTCCGCGTCAGTTGCCTCATCATCTCAGGCTCCATTTCTGCAAACATAACATTCTTGTGTACAAATGTCAGACGAAATGAAAGGGAACCGAGAAGATGGATACTATTGCCCCTTTCATGTTGTGAGAAATGCGTGATTGTCATGTATGCAAAGGAGAGAAAGTCAAAGAAAGGGCAGGAAAAAGAAGGAAGTGCTGTTCCTGGAAGTTAAGAAATATCGAATGGATTCTCTTTGCGTAGGTTTTCCATCATATAATATTCACGACAAAATCCTAGATGTTCGTATCAACGGAGTGAAAAACAGAGACATGCACTTACTGTTTTGACTTTGACTTGACTTACCCGCCGGTCTTAAAAGAAAAGTTGAGTAATACCGATTCACTCTTCTCGTCAGTACCTCTGTACAAATGTCCACTCAATCGTAGGCTTCCAGATTGATGGTCGAGCAAGTCCCCAGCACTTGCACAAAATCTGTCGTGCACATTTTAAACCATCTGTCGGATCTGAATTCCCCTATGGTTATACAGAATATAAACTAGTGCTGGCATGACTGTACTAAATGCTATTGTAATGCACATATGTTGTCGAAAAATATATGAATCCAATGTCCAGTTCTTCAACGTCAGCTGTTCGGGCTCCTATTCAGTTTGATACCTCAGTAATTGTAATTAATTGTAATTTATTCACCAATTCCACTACAAGTTAGGTTTTTCATTGCTGAAACAGTCCTAGCATTTGCTCTCCGAATATTGTGAGTCCAAATGGAACCACCTGGGGAAAACCTCCGAAAGGAATAAAAAAAATCATGCACTACGCGCATTAAGTGCCTAATAGCGCTCAGTAGACAAGGGAGAGCGAGCAATGGTTTAAAGCTTGGAAGGATACGAACAAAGTAATGAAATGAAACAGTCGTACGACTAAATGAGTACAAGTAATTCTGTCATTTCAAAGAGGTCAATGAAGCATCAAATCACATCTACGAAGCAAAGTAAAGTTACTCCCCGAACAGTTGATATTATTTGGCTGCTTTGCTCCGTTCTTTGGCGTTTTAGTGTCGTTGTTTGGTGCAGAAGTGCGTGTTGGTTTATTAATGAGTTGTTGATGCCGATTAGATAGTGCCTGCTTGTTTGTTCATAAGAGCATTTAAAATTTTATCAACAGTTAGATATGAATACAGTTATTCTTCTATTTTCTCAATCTATTTACTGGTGTAATGTTTCCTTTTGGTATTTTTTAGAAAGAGGCAGTGAGCCAGTAAGGAGCAGGTAGGTAGAAGAGAACCGCTCCACTGGCCATCAACGTTTGTCAAACAAATAAATATATTGCGCAGTAGCTTTCCTCTCTATTGACATAATAAAGTGGTAAGGTTAGCTAGTCAAGTAAACATTTTCTCTTGCAGCTTATTATATATATTACGTGAAGGAACGAATTTATTTACATAATAATGTATTTGAAGGATCTTGACTGTCGGCATTTGCGTTTAGGTTTCGTGAAAAATGTTCGGTGGGTACACAAGTTAGTTTAGTCGATGAGTGTTTGTATTCCTGAATTTTATCATCACATTCTGCTTGCACAGAAATTTGTTTTTGTGTGTACTGTGTTGCATTATGGTATTAGCAATGGTGAGACTCTCGATTAATAATATTTTATCGGTTACCTACTCGTTGAACCTACTCGTTGAACCTACCAAAGTGCACATACATTGTGCATGTACTATATTACATAGACCACTACTAGAGTTTCTTTGCTTACTCACTGGATATTGATTTTTGATTCTTTATCGGGTACACACTGTGCCATAACTTTACTTCAAACATCTCTTTATCAATAGAATCATTTAATGCTGGAAAGGAAAATGTACTTACATATTGTAATCAACTTTAGTTGAGCTATGAATATTTCAATGGTAGATACACAAACCTTACAGATTGCTATATGATCGCATCTCAGGCCACTTTTGTAAACCCTATAATAATTTGCCCAGGTAAATTAAGTAGGGGTTAACCGAATTTGCCTTGCTAATTTGCGTGGTTAAATGTATCGTACCTTATGGCAAATATTTGTTAATACGTATGCAAATAAAGCACAATGTTGCTTTCAAATAATCGAAGAACTGGGGATGAGAAAACTTATTTTGAAGAGAAAAACGTTGTTTTGAACGCTCAGCAAAGAAAACATGGAAAATATATCTCGGCAAAATGGCAGTTACAATACACGTAATTTCTCTTTTTTTACTTTCCAAGAGTTTGTTTACACGGGAAACAAACTTACGATTGAAAATAAAATGTAGTATTAAATCATTTTGAAAGCAGGTTTGTCTGTCTTCGTAATTTGTGAATCATCCCTTTTGTTTCTACATACGTGTAAAAGCCCGTCATTATCAGTTAGAAATACCCACTTCACAGACATATGCACCAATAATAGTACATGTCTGAAAAAGTCTTTTCGTGCAGAAGGCAGAGCAGAGTTTCGAATTAGTGTCACTGACGCTTTTTAATGTGACATGAGCATGTTATTGTAGCATTTTTTAGTACTTTAAGCACTTTGAGTCATCCTTTGCTGACTCCGTTCTTTCCTATGCAATCAGATTCAATTAAGATAAATTCTATTAAATGTTTTTTCAACATATTTTTTGACTGCTATGTGCAGTATTGTGCAGTAGCCAACAAAATGAGATGGAATAGCTAAGGTCCGCATAAAGCGTTTGTAAATACTGAAATGGCATGCGTACATCGGTTCTGAAAGTGTGCTGTGTCATTAATTAGTAATTTTACTTTTAAGTGCTCCCTAGGGACTGACTTTCACTCGACTTACTAAATACTTCAGATACACATGTGAGATAACATTACGAACGTATAGCTTGTTCCCAAAATATTATACGAAAACATGTTCTGCGTAATTAACCTCTTCCATGAAGGAAATTCTACAAGGTAAGCATTTATTTCTTAAATGTCCCCAGTTGGTGGTTCTCTTTGCCATCGTATTTGTTTCTCACTACTTATTAGCTCCACGAAACTGTTGACTTTGTAGATTTGAAATGAAAATAGGAGTAATAAATTCCCTTTCATAATGTAGCATTTGTAATGCGTGTTGAAGGTTGCCATTACGAATCAGCTCATTTCAACCACATTGGCCAAATTGCGTATTCGCATATTCGCATATGCACGCTTTACCAAATTATCTGAAAGGTGCTCTGCATGTCTCTCAAACTGTTGTATCTACATGTTTACACACAAAAGCTCAGGCATGACAATATAACCTAGGTTGTAGTGACAAGAACTTACTTTTACGATAAATATTTCCCCTTCTTCGTGTAATGATATATACATACTAGTACATGTAGGTATAATATGGTCAACAACTACAAATACATGTATAAAAGTTCACTGTTATTCTACTTCGCCCATTCGTAAACTTTTTGCCCATTGCGCTACAGTTCTGTATTATTTTCCGTTGTCTCTGCTGGACACACTGTGTATGTGTACAAAAGTAGTTAAGTTTATGTACGTCAGGCTCCGTCTAGCCGCACCACCTTTAAGTGCATCGCAACAGTATTAGGAAAGTGCGTGAGAGAAAAGTGAAGGCAGGCGGAGTGCTGGGTTCGTAGAAAGGCATTTTCCTGTTGGTAACACGATTGTAGTCGTTCGTATGTATTCAGCTCCACAGACAGAAGGAGAGGTAAATGCTTGCTTGTTGTTATACCCACGACTATTATATAAATTTTCCAGGTTAACCCCTACTACTGAAGAACTAACTATCTTTAAATGAAAAGGTAGGTAACCTGTATGCTGTACATATAGTGGCTACATTATTTGGTAGTAGAATTATGGATAAATACATTGGAAGTATATCGTATGCTTATGTAGTTGACTTAGCAGTGGTTACAGCACAATGAAACTATCAGGAATCTTAACTGAAGTGAAAGCAAAACTGAATTGCAAAGCAATTTTATGTAGCTGGGTTTTCTGATGCTCCTGCATTGTTTTTATATGCAAAGTTTGGGTTGGGTTGCCACCAAAGGGAACTACAGAGAGAGAGAGTGTGTGTGTGTGTGTTAGTGTGAGTAGTAGTATAAAAGCTGTACAGACTGTCTATACATACGTATACATGTTTAATGGGTGGTGAGGAATAGAAGTTGTAGCTGTATAGTAGGATAAAGAATAAGCAGCAGTAGGTATGGTGGTAGCAGAGTCAAGTGAAGTATCGATTCGGGTTTCGGTTTTACAGCGAAGGAAAGGAAAAGTGGAATGGAGTGAAGTAGTGGTGTTTGTAGTATACTATTAGCAGTGGAGTGAAATAAAGTGAAAGAACGCAGGAGGCATAGAATGTTGGATGTGAAGTGAACTGCACGACGGGTTACGTTCGGGTAAAATAAGAGTGGTCTGAAGACTTTCCTAAGGCCAATATGAAACTCTGCTGCCTGGCGAGAGTCCCTCAATGAACTGTGCTACACGATAGTGCATATATAGAGATATTTCTAGAAAAGTGGAACAGTGCTGAAGGTAAGTCGAAACGTATAGGCTAGCTGTGAGAGTGAGTCAGAGTCAAAAGTTCAGAAACAATGTGCGTCTTACAATTTTTTATTCCATATCTTAGCGCTAATGCTGCAAAAGAGTTATCACAGGATGATATCAGTTCCATTTCGTGTGAGAAAGATTCCTTGTCTGTCCGCTGTAGCCTAATAAACGTTTGTCTTTCTTTCATAGTTTTCTCTCCCCCAATTATCTGTTTCTATCAACTAAACCTGTTTTTTGTAAAGATACCGACGACTGTGTGAATATGAACTGTGCTGAAGGACCGAGCAATAGGACTCTCAGTAGTGAGGCGGCTAAGCCCTGCTAACGAGCTAGAATGATAAATCGAATAGAATAATCATAAAGGTGTCTCAGAAAAGGAGTTGTGGTTACGACTGACTTAAGATCTCACCACTGCGAGAAATGCTTCCATTTTTTAGACAGAAAATGGATTTTTCATTCAGAAAGGATTGTCATTTAAGAACAATGAGTTTACCGCCCGCGCTATTCCTGCATCAAAAGGTTTTTTTAACGCTTAAAAAGGGATTTTCAACTCTGAAGTACCTACCTATAAAAACATTTATTGAGGTTTTGTTAGAAAAGTATTTTTGGTATTAGGAAATTTTTGTTTTTCCTCAAGTTATCACTTTGTTGATCTGTTATATTGATTCGATTCGAATATAAAGAATTGATACGCTGATATTTGCATTGGTGAATGATGAACATATTGTATTTAAATGCGTTAGTGGATGCGTGTGTACATTTCCACTAGAATTTGTGATTGATGTAACTGGGACATGTTGCTACAGTTGAAAAGACATGAAACCTATCAAACGACGGAAATAGACTAATTGTTTATGGAATGGTATTTGAATTCTCTGTGCTGACTTTTGCTGTTTTAATACGCCTTTATGATTGATCACTGGAATTGGGAAGGAAGCCGCAACAGTTCATGTCAGCCAAAATAACTTCCAATTAGAAGCTTGAGTCGCAGCGAGGCAATGGCATATAAACAAGCTGTAATTACAGTTTAGATATTTCCTAGCAAAGCCCCGAAGTTTTACAATAAGAATGTAGTTTAACATCCGGTGAAATTGAAGTGGAGATGGTTTCCGGTGAAAGCAAACGGGGGTTGTGCTTGTATCGAAACTAAAATCTGCAATGCAAATATAGATATCAGAAATGGAATTATTTGAAGCTTTAAATATGCAGGGTAGTATGCGTAGCTCTTATAGTACGTATTTATCTGGTTAGTGCTACTCATAGGATTCCACTATTTCATTTGATTTTATTGAAAAAGCCATTACAATGGTTTATTGCAAAAACAGTACGTTTTGCTTTGACGGTAAGGTGTTGCCTTTTCTCGGCACTCGTTTCCCACATCGTTATTCAAGAGCTTATGTACAGCGTAAAGCTCAAACTTAAATACCAAAGCCAACGGCTCTCCTTACGCTTTACTTATCGTGCCTCAGAAAGAGCAAATCTATGTTTGTTTACAGTACCTACTTTACTTTATAACATTATAAGTGTACTCAGTACGAGTATGGAATCCGTCCACAGACATGGTTGTGCATAAATTCAAGAAAACAGACAATTTTATGATGTAAAAGAGAAAATATGGTGTCGTAGTATCTGCTCCGTTCAGACTCTCGTGAAGGAAAACAGGTTTTTACTTTTACATTTTTTCTCTGCGTTTTTCCAGCGCCTTGTTTCACATTAAGCAAACCAGTGAAAATGAGAATGCTTTCTTTTTCTCCTTACGGCAGCTTATGTAATGTGATATGTTGTGTTGCAACTCTTCACGTAACTACGTACATACATAGATAGATAAATCTACATATGTACATAATATCTGTGTGTCTGTGAGTACGGACATTCTAGTCGTGTCTGTACAAGGACCTTTTCTGTGCACGCACATTATACTAAGAGTTAACGATGATAACGCGTCTTGTCTGCCATATGAAACCGAAGCCTCAGCGTGGTGCTCTTGCTTTATTACTCTTGCATGAATAAAAATGTCCCCTGCCAGCTGCAAGTAGGGAGCATCCTTACGGGAATAGTAATGCTACGTATAAATACATTAGATATTTTAGGTCATTTCGTCTTATTTGTTAAACCCATTTTTTAGCAAGGTAAATAGCCGGAAAATATCTTACAAAAAGATTTTTTTGATTAGAACAATTTAGGTTTGTTTGGCAAGAGAATTTCCAGAGATTCAGTCAAATTCTGAGTCTCGTCTCGTCTACTTTGCAACTTTTATAAAAATAAAAATAAATTCCAATGAAAGTGCACTAAAGTGAACGACATTTCCCAAGTTTCAGTTTAGTTATTCTGGCAACTAGAAGTTTAATACAGAGCTTAATTTTTTGCCATTATCTCAAACAGGAGTTCATGTTATGAACTTCATAATTCCGCCGCTGATACTCCAAAATTAATGACCACCTTACGTTTAGCCATTACAGCAGACGATTGCCTAGGGCTTTTTTCCTTGCATTTTAATTTTATCCACTGTTTTCGTTGGCAGCTCTGCTGTATTCTGTGATGCCAACTTTCCAACTTTAGAGAAATAAGATGTCCTGGTTTTTCACCCAACTAATTTCTTTTCACAGCAAGTGAAATGGCTCTGTTTGGTATTAATAGTTTGGTAGGTATTCCATTAGAGAGATGTATTTTCCCATTTATTCCTTGGACTTCTGAATTTTTTCCACCTTCTTCGCAGTTTTGAGCCGGCCGTAAAATAGAATTAGGTGCGCTGACTGAATACTAATGACCATTAATGTCTTTAATCTACATTCCCGTCTAGACTGGATTTGGATTTGATGTCCAAATAATCATTTCCGTCGTTTTTTCAATGGATGAAGAAATTTAATTTTTAAACCATTAAACCTTCCAACAAAATTCCATTCTTGGGATGAGATGATTGCAATTACTCAGACGATTATCTTTCTCGACGGAACAATGATTCACTACCACCATGGAAATGGTGGCTAAGTGATTGGCCGTCAAAGTCTCAGCTGGTGGCTTCAAATAATTTATTTAGCACGCTGAACGATGTATATCTGATATATTAAATGAAAAACTGTAGTAAAGATTAAATGAAAAACAGACTAATTACGTGGCATGCAATTAAGAGTTACAAATACAAAGAAAGCAAAAAGTTTTTTCTCCATTTTGACCAAATGCTGAAGGTCTATTCAAATTTGCTGCACGTTTAAATAATTGTAGGGAATGAAAATATTTCTTCCAGTAACTTTTTATACTGATGCTTCCACATGTATTTTAAAAGTAAATAGTGAATTACGAGATATAAATATGTAACTGCAGTGCAGAGTGAAAGTATCTCATAGCTTAATACACTGTTTACGCTCCTCCTTAAATTAGTATTGCAGTTTTTACATATTAAGGTCAGTTTTATGTTACAATGAATCCTCGTGTAATCATAAGGGAGCACTTTAAACTAAACTATGCAAATTTTTTCTATTATGCGCTTGTCTCTTCTAACTACTATTATAATTCTGAGAATGAAAAAGATGAATACGTGGTTTAATTAGTCAAAAGTTTGTCGTACTGCTTGTTGGGCAAAAGTTTACTTTACATAAAAGGAACCATACAAATTTTTTCTTAACGCGTACAATTAACCTCCATTGTACAAGTTAAAACCCTAAACTGTAAATTTTAGGATGAAAATCTTCCAAACATACGAAAATTTTGTCAATGTAAAGCAAATGAATCCGACTTTTTCGCTTTTACTACGTTTACTATTTTCTTGGGGCCTTCAAATTAAGTAACCTATTTGTAAGTGTAGCATCTGTATATTTTCTGTTCTATAAAACATAGTTCTCTGGATTTTTCTCTGAACTTTTTCTTGTGACAACATGCATGTATCGCCATCCTTGTATGAAAAAGTTTGAAATATTCGATTGCATTATATATTATATATGTACTTGTACTTGTAATAGGCACCTTCGGATTTCGTCGAAAAGAATGTGACACATTTTTCGCATGTCCAAAAGGTAGTTGGTGCCAGTTGGCTGTGTTCAGCCATTAACATGTATGTACCAGGTACTAGTTTGATGAACATTTATTAGACACCCAAATGAAACGCACCGTAAGCCCAGCATTGCACGAATGAAGTCTCATTTTATTAAAAATTCATTTTCTTGCGTGGCGACTGGTTCAATTTAGAGTCACCTGTAAAAATTGCATAGTGAATATTTCTTCATGAATAAGTACTCGTAGTCGTTGCGATTTTTTAAGCTTTTGACTTTTTGTACCCATCTGTTAGTTTGCATCATTTCATAATTTGTAGCATATTGCAGCAGCATCCGTTGAATAATTTTCAGCTTCACAATTTTATTGTTCGGTTAGCTGAGGAAGTCTGAAGGCGGTGCCCAGCAAATCAGTTTTGAATATTTAGACTATCCTTGTGATTTTCGATTGTTAGTTACAATATAAATAAGGGAGAAACTTGCTATTATTAGTCCGGTGTGGGCAATAGCAGTGCACTTGACAGTAGAGGATGCTGGAAATAAATTCTGCTAGTGGTAGGGGCGTAGAATTCTTGTGTATTAAATTCGAGGCGGGCGCACTGCTCTTCTCCTTACAAGGAGAAAGTCTGTTGTTGTATTCAGAAGAGAAAGTCAATTTGTTTATGACATACTTAGAAGTCTGTTTGCTCTCCTTCTTAAAACTGTTGTTACTCGAATTGCTGTACAAACGGTAGGAAGTCTACGCCCGATTCCTCCTTTTATCTCCTATAGACAGACTTCCTTTTGGACCATTGCTGCAGCGAAATGAATTGGAAGTACAATGACTACGTAACTATATGCAAAGATCTAGCAAAGTTTCTGAAGAAATTCTGTAAGTGTGCAGCATTAAAGCACCCGAGTGTGTAGCACTGGGACTCGTAAGTTATTAATGAATTGATAAGGAAGTATTCTATCGTCGCATAGTAAAACAGGGAAGAAATAACTTTTTAATGTGTTTTCGTTACTAGTATAAAATTTTTACAGCCTCCTTTAAATCTTTGCATTTGAATAAATAAAATTCAAATATTCGATGTATTAACTGGCGAAGAAAATCCTATAGGTGTATAATTGTTTAAAAACAAAACCATGTTCATGTCAACAACCTAGACGATCAAAATCGATGAATCTGATTAGAATTTATATGTTCTGGGAATTGTAAAACGCAGCAAAGGATTCCTTTTTCATTTTTGTAAATTATACAATTCTTGGCAAATTCCAAGTTTTTCCAATCTGTAGATGCGCAGTATGTGACTCGGAGACTTTATAGGTACTATATAATGCAAGAGTAAATTTTTAATGCAATGCTTCTTCGATAGAGCCCTAACTTGATGCTTGTAATATACCTACGAAAATATATTCTGACGTCTGTGGTGGAGTGCGTGAAGAAAACTTTTCCTTTTTACTACGTGCTTACTTATATGTTCACATGGTTTAGGTACTAGTTCACAAATCCTCATGCACAAGAATACTTTTAGGCTTCTTGATATCTGGATTTGAAATGCCATACATAGTGCACACAGACGTACTCTATTGGTGTGCCGCAGCAGGGTGTAGCCAATGCAACGAGTTCTGTTTACCAACTGTACGCAAATTCTGGCTCTGATAATCAATAAACTTTACTCTCATAATTAACAATAGCAGCGTGTGTTCCAGCAGCTCCTGAAACTGAAGAAGTGAACGGCATCAGATGTTTGACATAAATAGAGTTGAATTATTGCAATGCAAATAAAAGTCGATTTGTTGGCCAAAATTGAATTTTTATTTCTCTGAATTGCACATCATTGACAGTTATTTCTGATGTAAAACAGCGGTACACGTATTTCTTCCTCCTCGTTTTTGTTGCAATTTTTTGCACATAAAGATTGTTCTACAGAAAATGGTTTAGCACGAGGTTTTTCGATTTCACTGTAGACCATAAATAATATAATAAAATGTGATTCCTTTTAGAGATTAAGAACATAAAGTTAGTAGGGGATTGCATTGAAATGGAGATATAAAACATTCAAACTCCGGGGTAATATTCAAATATCTTTTGATAAGGCGGGACAATAGAAGTGGTTGACGTGGCCAATATTGCATTAGGTTAAATAATCTATATATACGGTATAGGGCGCTTTCCCACTTGAAGGTTTACTTTTTCTAATGGAATTTCGCCAATGGTTGTTCTTTGCTATTATTATAATAGTATAGTGTGTGTAATGCTCGAGAGAGAAAGACAAAAGTCTCAACGCCACTTTAGACTTGAGATGATTTCAGCTGACTAAAGTTAACTTCTGCAACTTCACTCGAGAGTTGTAAACTGTTGACCCGGACATCATTCAAGTGAATTTTTGCTGACTGAAAACCACACCGTGTAGGGGCTTAACACAAAGTAAATACAAAACGGGTTCGAACAAACGAAAGGACCATTTCAGCTCCACTGCTTCCTATACATACAGATGTGCCACCATAGTAGAAACTTAAATAAACGAAAAGAGCCATAGTAAAAGTGGTAGTAGTAAGTAAGTAGTAGAAGTATGTACGTCCGAAGTCTTCCCTGTTAGTGTGTTCACTCATGTTCATATGTAATGTTCTGTTATCCATCTCTACCAGTGCGGCGACTGCATTTTCCCCTTTCTTCTTTTACTGCCGTATCTTTTAGAAACTTGACTTGACTCACTCATTGCAAATAATTCGAGCTGTGGTATAAAGTCACTATATATAGGTCCTCGTTGTGGGTCTTCGACTTCATCTCCTTCGTTCATGCTTAGTTCTCCGGAATATTACTTTCTTCCTTGTTTCTTATCTTCGACTGTTCACACCCCAAGAGAGCCATCCATATTCGAATCAAATGTGCTGAGAATTTTAGACTAGCAGTATAATGTGCTTTCTTACACGTGCCTCAGTGCCTCAGACATGTACTGGCACCACTGATACGTTGCCTCCCGTGTAGTCAGCCTTTCTCTTAAACAATCTTAAATAAATACCCGTGTCTGCTGTACATTGTGTTTTTAAAAATAAGGTTCATTTTTCCAGGCTTTATTGTTGCTTCGTTTTTAAGAAGTGTTCCCGAAGTATGATTACAATTATTGCATTTTTTTAAATTAATTATTTCGTTTAAAATCTTTTGAAAGAGGAAATCAGTAAATCTATTAGATTACTCCGATGACCCACACTTTTCATCCAGAAACTCTAGACATAGACTCCAGACTCTGGATTAGAAAGTAGTCATTTATTATTGATTTGATATAATATTTATATAGGAATTTTGTGTTGTGATTAATTATAAATTAAATAATTTACACATGGAACCTTTGTAAGATTCAAATACATACAAATCGAATAGGTGAATATTTTGTGATAGAGTGTAGATTTACAATATTCCTGATAAGACTGTGGTTTTGGTGCACACTCATTTACTACACGACCATGAATGCAGCTGCGGAAAGGTACACAAATAATGCATGTCAGCCTTATAGTATGATGTGTAATGAGCAAGGAGCGATGCATTTTCAGTTTAGCAGGTCGACCACCTACATTATTTACTATGCATCGAAGTAGGTGGGAAGGGGGAAATAAGAGGACTAAGCAAAAGCTGAAATAAATGAGTTCTGACGTTTTGACAGTAAAGGTTATTAGAGGGCTACGTGGAGAAAGCCTTATATTACGAATAACTCTGCTGTACACATAAAATGGAATACGGAATATGGTACGTTCAGAAAGGCTCGCAGTTTCCGTTGCGAGATATTCTCAGATATCAACCCGTAGTGGTGCTAAGTGCATATCATAAGAAATTGTGGAGATCCACCTTTTTCACTAATTCCCATCCCATTTCTCCTGCCCTGATCGACTTTCTCTCTTCCGACAAAGCACTCGGGTTTCATTTATTTCTTTCTACCATTTTCTCTCACGCTGTTTCCCTTGTACGTACTACAAAGGTAAGAAAGAACCAAGCAAACTCTCAGAAATGAAACAATTATTATTGGTTTTACGTTGATCTGGCGAGACTTTGCTTGATCCACTTAGTTCTGTTGTGCTCTCTGAGCATGAAATACTTTGTTCCTCGCCGTCTTACCAACTCTCTTTTGTAGCCATTGAAGTCGAAGATACAAGAATTTGTTTTCCTAGTGAAAGTCTAAAACCAATCTTTAATATTTGTAACTTTTGTACATATTTGAAGTGTTCAACTCTAACGTTAGCGAATATCTATATTTTCCTTTTGTTCGAAGAGAATGCATAAAAGGATAAATTTTTTATTTCCGAGCCTGAGTGTATATTAAACAAAATAGAACAGGATCAAAAGAAAAATTCATTCTCCTTGAATGTCGATTTTTTTTCTCTTTTTACTATTCCGCTTTTTGATGTTATTATTCCGTGTTAGTACTTCCAAAAACATTTTGAATAAAACACCAGATTCATATTTGCAGAATAAAATTGAGTTACAAATGGTAATAGATATTTAAAAACACTGCCGTCTTTTTATTGATTGATGGATATATTCGGGTAGAAACTGAAGCGAGACTCAATCGTAACGATAAAAATGATTTTGTGTCTCCCTAGAAGTTTGTCAAGTAAGCATCAACTGTATGTTGAATTCTAATATTTTTTACAATTGAGGACACAGCATATATATAAATATCTGAAAACTTTCTTTGAAGGTGAAAGCAATTTCTTTAAAAAGCTCCGTATCAAGTTTGTATCTCCTCCGTATCAATACATACATTGAATTATAAAATATGGAGTTGCTGTGCAACATAACAATATCAATACTACTACAACAGTTATTACTTAATGAATAGAGTGCTTGCTTTGTATATCGCTGGGTTATGGACAGACGAAAGAGATTTATGAAGTAAGTGGATGTAGGAAATAATGGAAAAGTTTGCTAAAGAAGATGATTATGAAGATTTTGGTGGGAACGAGAGTGTATGTACTTACGTGTAACAAAAAGTTGCAAATCGTGATATCAGGCTTTGTTAGCTTACATGGTAGTCTGCCTAAGTAAATGCAACGTTAATTAATTCTCGTAGTATAGTAGGTCTCATCATCTCTATCGGCCTAACAAGGAATTAGAATCGGGCGGTGCTAAATAGTATTAAATCATTGCATTCATGATTTGAATCTTAGCTTTTCACTAAAAGAACATTAAGTTCAAATGCGTAGACAGGCTTGAAACTGGAGAATTTCTCCCGTAGGAATTTGACGAAAAGTTTTAATAAGTACTACTATTAATTATACACAGCTGCCAAAATTGTAGACCTGAACATGTAGCTCATTAGCAGTTTGCATATAAGAGAGCGCTACTGCTGTTGTTACTATGTACCTACTAACTATAGTAAGAAACAGTTTGTACATAAATGCCCTTTGTAATATGATGCTAAGAATGAGTTGGCACATTGATGGAGTTAGCACGAGCGCTGTATTGTCAATGTAAACTAATGTTATTATTGTTTTCAGACACAAAGTGATGTGAGACAAAGCGTGTGAGTCGACCTGGTGGTAATATTCTACCTGAAACATTCAAACACGTTGTTTAGTATTCTATGTCAGTCCAATTGATATAACAGTTTATTAAGGAAATAATACGGCAGTAATTTCTGAATAATATTAAGTGCCCCATATAGAAATAAGTGTAATTACTTGTATTATGTTCCAAAAAGTAACTAAAGGACTTATGGATATAATATAAATCCGATATTACTCGACTTGCGAAAATACAGCAAATATTCGTATCGAATATGAGACCCGGTATAATTTAAATAATATTGGCTGTGTAATACGGCGATCGTTTTCTATGCATAATCTTTACAGTATATATAGTATGTATACACACATTGAGTCTTAGCATGCTAAGCCACTATATTCCATACCTACCCGTGCTTTCTGTTATTGATTTTACCCGAGCTACCACTACGCTACTGCTGTTTTGTTATCCGTTTCGTTGCGAGTCCTTTGGTAGTGGCTCATAATTTCTCCTTCTTTTTATTTTATGGAAATTCCTTGAAAATTACGAATGCATAGAAATTCTTGCAGAGACCTGACTACAAGTAGTTGTTCCTGTGGGAATTGCTGCCTTTTCTTGATGCACTTTCCTATTACACCACTACAGATAATATATTTCTCTAAGTAGGCCATTCTTAAAAGTGAAACGTATAAAGTAGGTACGCGTATCTGTACATTACATTATTACATTTCATAAAGTCAAATGGTGTTTGTTGAATACTTCCCACTATGCTTTGTGCTTACGATTCCATTTTTGTTTTTTATCGAAGATGACTTACTTTGAGTTCCTGTTGTTTCATACTGTGCAGTAGGTACACTGCTTACACAAAGGATAAACTTGTAGCCAACAATCTTCTATAATTTTCCTACGTCTTCTGAGCGAATCTCGTTTGTTACTTACATTGTGTTTTGTCTTACCCAATTTAATAAAGGGAGAGCACAGGAAAACAGGAAGGTCTGCAAAAACGTGCACGTTGTATTTACAGAGCTTCTTGAGACATACTTTCTGAGCATTCGATCGAATAGGATTTTACAGGAATGAATACATATATTTTTGAACATTTATCCTGCAATGATGATATGTCCGGAAGGAAAATGTACTAAAAGCAGTCTTATTTACATTTGCTAGGGGAATCTGTTGTGAGCAAAAGTTGCAAGGACACTGAGCGGAAGTTTGCAGAAATTAGGTCACGTTTAAAAAGAATTCAAGACGAATCGTGTAGTAACCAAAATTGAAGTTCTCAAAATAAATATTGTTTTTTCATTGCAATTGCCACATCCAAGAATTTAAACATGTTTGATATATTGCTTGACGATAGTAAATGCGAACTTGTTACAGTTGAGTGAAAACTTTAATTGTATTGCGAAATTATTTATCCTTCTCATCTTAACGTTAATACATAATATGAAAATTTTCCCCCTAGTGATATAATACTTGAATGTACTTTCACAGCTTTGTTTTCCATTCTGTCTCGTCTTTTCTAGTTTTCACTAAAGCGCTTGTCTTCTCTTAGGCGCTTTTTACCTATTCATGGAAATTGGAATTGCAGCATAAATGCTGTGCTCACAAAAGCTTCTTTCAACTGTGTACATTCCATCTCTATAGTACATGTCTGTTTCCTGTGTAGGTATGCAAAACATATAGGCGCTAGTTTTATAGTAACATATTATAATGCAACGAACACGCCTGGACAAAAATTTATTCTACCCTAGACTGAGACAGGAGAGACTTACGGACGTTCATAGTTTGCGTGCAGCCAAAATCTGGTGATTGGTTCCCCTCGTTCCCCACTTCCCTTTATTTTTGTGTTTTTTATGAATTGCACCGCGAATAATATAGTTAATAAACAACAATTTCTTATCTGCATAACCTAGGATGAATTTATGTCGCTGGAATTCTTCGCTAATGGTACTCAAATCAGTGATCTTTCGCTGATGACTGCAACACATTATAAAATACAAAGAAACTATTGGTCAAGATCAACAATCAATTGGACTGATTTCCTTTTTTCATTGGCTTAAAAATTAATTATATTTGGGCAATTTTCAGATTTTGCTCCATTCCAATAATTTTTGGGTCTATTGTATTTTTCTTTTGGCCCATTTAAATCACACCCAATTCGATGCAAGTGTCTTACTTTTCGCTAGTGCTAATTCGTTGTCGTTGCTCCCCTAGTATTTATCGTTCTAGGACAAGTGACCAAGTTTTGCAGTAATTTACTTTCCATTTATTCCTTGTCAAGCCGCTATAAATTTTTTGAGTCAGGTGGGTTTTGGTCGCCCCGTCACCTCCGTTTAATTTATGGACACTTCTTTAAGAAAGTAATATAGTGCGCCATAATATTCCTCAACTCCTTGCATTTAATCTCACATATAAGTATTCCTTACATTCAAGTGTGTTATGTGTGTGTGTGAGAGAGAGAACGAGAGAACAAGAAAAAAAACCGTGGAAGAATTACACATACTAGGCACACCCTTGAATTGTCTTCGTCCGCTGTTAGTATCTCTTAGGAATTGTTTACTGCAATTTAAATTTCTTTTCCATAGGAAGTATAAATTATTCAGTGAAGCATAGCATACCTGCAAGTGTCTTTTGACTTCATGATTTCACAATACAACTATATATATCAATAACTTTAAAAATCTTCCTTTGCCTATGCATTCACATTTTGGACCACTTTTATATATTTTTTGTCCTGGCTCCCATTGACGCTCGTACTTTGAATATATCCGGTATTTTAGATTCATACTTTTTTTTGCACTCCTCCCAGTAGACGTACTGGAGTCTCAATAAAAATTCTTATTAAAGGAATTTCTACATGTAGTTTGTGCGTACATTTTCAGGACGCCTTATTCGAGGATCTCGTTTAAAGTTATATACCTAAATACATATAAATATGTTCGTATATCGCATCGTGGTAGATGGAGATTCCTTTTCCTCAAAATTTTCGTTGCCAGCTTCTTTTGGAAAGTATAGATGCTTTAGTTCAAAAGGGTGTTGAGGCGAATTGTATTGCGTCGTGCAGCAAGTTTTATGAGGATGAGCAAATGAAAGACAGTGTTGGGAAGTACTAACCTTCTGGCTGAGCCACTATCAATGCATATAACACGTATCATTTGGAGAATGGTGCGCTTCCCGCTCTGAAGACTGCGTATTTGTATACATCGGAGATAGCGAAGCATAATCATTAGTATTAAACATTATTTTATTGCTCTGCAGAGTGCCTACTACGGTTAATGGTTCAGTTGAGCAGAGTGGATGTGAGCCTGGCAGGGATAAGAGAAAGGAAGAAAGACAGCGTTATTACTTCTTCAAACTACATACTCACGCCAAGTTTATTTTACAGCGTAAATAAGACAAGACACTAATGCTTGTCATAACCAACAGTTTCAGTGCACCCACACTGGATCTACAGCATTCACTCTAAATTACACCGAATTCTTTCCGTAATGTATTCAAAAGAGAGCATTCCTTTAGCATCATGACTTTAGAGAAACTTACCGTCGAAATGTTGTCGAATTGCAAAGTCTGTGGAGCAACTGCATTTGCTTTGTTACTGTAATTTAGTCATAATGTACTTGTGTATACAGAGGCGGGAGAAAGGAGTTTATTTCAGAGCGAATTCAATGTGTGTGAAATGTTACGATGTTGCTTATTATTAGCAATGCTTATGATTAGGGAACATAAACATCTCTGCGGATCGTTTCAACTTGCGTAATATTAGTACTGCCGTGTATCTGTTATTATTAATGAAATAGCACACATGTTATAATATTATTATGCACGTACAGTTCTAATGATCTGCAAATCTAACAAAATGCCCCATCTTTAGGCTCAGTTTCAGATTTTTATCAAGGATCGTTCAATCAGATACGCATATCTGCTTCTACTTATCATCGTTTATATGGTATCCAGTTTGCAGAATTTGCTCAGAAGCTTTTTGTTATTTCCTGGAACAATCAAAAGCTATTTTCTTCCTTAAGCAGCAGTATCCAATTTCCGTTTTGGATTTACTGGGCGTACTGCAAAATTCGCGTGTTTCGTAAGTGAAAGAGCTGTCTACAGCAGAAAATTATTAAGCTCCTATAATGATTTTTTAGAATTTTGCTTTGAAACCAAAGGAAATTGTGTATTCTTGTCTGCCCCTCGGAAACGTTTGGATTGTGTTTCCAAGTGTTACACTGGCGGCACTGAATTGGATCTGCTAAATAGACAAGTTTAAAGAGAATGTGGATAGAGCAGCATGAAAACATCCGTATTCATAATTAAATATCCGCTGTGCACATTGTTGAAACAGATAGCGGATACAATATGGACTCATTGGTTTGAATGCAGTACTTAGTGTATTTACGTCAACTGCCAGCAAATATGGAGACGAAACTTTCAGGTAGCATTGTGTATAAAACCGAGTCATTGATATAATGATGTTACATAATATCAGCGTCCCTAGAAAATATTATACTTATTAAAGTGGACTACTAAGTGCGCAAATAGTCATGTGATATGGCAGTGTTGTCGACATTCTTGTGTAGAAAGAGTAGCTCCTTCGCCAGGTGCTTGGTTTTGTTTGCTTAATGCCTCCTTAAGGCTCTAAGCATAAAGCAAAAGCAATGCAAATAATCGAATGAAACCTTTCCTCTCATTAAATACACACAATCAAGTCACTCAGATCAGTTGGCTGGCTGGCACACAGCTACCTAACAGTATCTAATTTAATCAAGCGTATTTATGCAAACAAACAAACTCTACTTGGCCAAATAAGCTTTAGGGAGCTTCCACACGAATGCCTCTCGCTTATTTGCTGAATGCTTTTGTTATGATTTTGGTGCATGGCATTACTGGAGATAAATGTTGGTAGGTGAAAACCTGAAACCATTTCTTGTTTATTGCCAAATGCGAATATTCGTCTCTTACATCGTCTCCGTGATATATCCTCTCCAGTGAACTTTCACCATTCAACTTGACAGTTGTTTTAAAGAACCAAACTACAGAAACGTTTACTTTCGCTATCGATTTATGTGTACAACTTGCTTGCATTAGGTTTTCTTATTTATGTTTGAAATACAAACATTTCATTTAAAAGTATAGACCTGGGTAATATATTTGATATTGGATGTGTGAATTAGTCTTTATGTTGCGAGTATGGTAGTTGAGTAGGTAGGTGTTTGCTCCTATCGTTATTTCTTGTAGAAAGAAATCGAAGTAGAAAGCGTTGTGAGTGAAAAAAGACAAAACCTATTTCAGGTTATTTATCTAAATGTGTGCTGAAAATGAGTTTTGTTGGGCGAAATGACACGGAAAAACTAAAGCCTTACTCATTTTCTGTACACGTCATTCCATTTCTCAGCAAATGTGTTTTGTCGTTGATAAATGAACATGTTGCTTCAAGCAGCAGAATACATTTATTGTCTTGTAGGTTTCACTGCAGGCAGTTCTTTCGATGACAGTCAAGCATTTTTTCTGGTGTTAGATTTCGGGGCTCTCTTGACCTTCTGCCGTGTGTAGGTACTACATTGTTTTTTCTTGGCATACAAAATGAATGTATATAGTAAATATATTTTTACAGAATGTTCTACGGTTGTCTTCGTTCGCGAATTTTTTGCTTCAAGTAAATTTAAAATTTTAATGACATTCTCAAGTTTACCTAGAAGGTATATTTTTAAGAGCTGTGAGCGTGAGAAATAAAATATGAAAGGATGGGCGATTACATGAGTTCACGTGATTGGTATTTACCCATTTTATAGTCAGGTATCACTCCCAAAATCCTAAATTAAATTGATCCTGCAGTCCAAATGCCGTAAAAGTTTAGTTCGTAAATAGAACGTTTTTATCTGTGTAAACGGAGAAAATTGAAAAATGGCAGAGGTACTATAATGACACTTTAACAAATGTACTTTTTTGCGTTCCGTGGACTACGCTCTACGCTATCCATATTGTATTTTGTAAAAATATTGGTTCACTAGAGGAGAAATTGTTAAATTACACAGTGCAAATATTATATATTTGGAATAGATCTGTTTCATGTCATTTTATTGCTTTCTGCCGGTGGGTCTAGATGTGTACGTTCTCGTTTGGCGACTTAATTCTCATGTTGTACCACCAAAATACTATTCTACTCTATATAATATATTTTCCTCACATATTACACCAAGTAAACATTACCCTGTATTTTTTGAGAAATTCTATCCGTGCTTTCATAATCTTTTGCTGTACGTATATTTCATAATTTCAGTAAACAACTTGAGAAAAACTAAACCATGATTTGCTTTAAGACATTTTTGTTACAATATTTACATGTACCGTATGGTACCGTATGGTATGTACAGTAATGTAATACATGTCAAATGTGTATCTCAATGAAAATAGAGAACTGTGACGTGTATGAATTAAAATACATTTACGAACTCAGAATCTTGAATGTCAAAGGATAGATAGAAAATTCGTTCAGCACTGACAGTGTATAAAAGTACATAGCTGACAAAATAACATTTTCGTCTCTCCGAGTTCAAAGACTAGTAGACAGTAGTGAGCATCTGTCAAACGTTGTGGAAGCCACATTGCCACTCCGCACAATTGTAAGTAA